>JAQZBX010040835.1:7721-22656 GCA_029593785.1 Cabassous unicinctus | reverse complement strand
TTTTTTTGAAATATATTGTTTTTATTCATTACAAGATTCAGCTTGCTAATACTTAGTCCAGACTTTTACATTTTTTATTGCTTTAACCATTTCTATTCATTTCCAAAGATTTACAGACAACCTTTTTAAGAAATCTTTTATTTTTAATCTTGGTGATCTGAAATTTCACAATAATGTTCTAGGGTGAGGGTCTTTTTAAAAAATATATATTTTTTAAGAAAAGAAGCTTTAGATTATATAAATGTTACATAAAAAATATAGGGGATTCCCATTTAGCCCACCCCCTCCCTCTCTCCCATTTTTCCACATTAACAACTTTCATTAGTGTTGTACATTTGTTACAATTGATGAACATGTATTGAAACATTGTACTAACCAAGGACTATAGCTTACATTATAGTTTATACTTTGTCCTGCACAATTTTATAGATTTTGACAAAATGTATAATGCCCTCTATCCATCATTGTGATGTCATGCAGGACAATTCTGATGTCTCAAAAATACCCCCATGTTGTCCTATTCTTCCCTTTCCCCCCCTCAGAACCTCTGGTGGCCACTGCCTTTATTTCAATGATACAAGGTCTTCCATTGCTAGAATAATCATATCTACTTTAGTCCATAGTTACCTTCCCCCTTTGTTTGTTCATTCCATAATCTTGAGGATTTTGTGATGGTGATACCCACCCTTTCTCCAATTGATAGAGGGCTTAGATGTCATGAGGTAGATGGATGGAACTGTATTGCTTGCAATTAAAGACACTCTCCACATCCTGGGATGGGCATTGTCCATCAACATCCCTTTGTTGTCCTTGGTGAGTCTGATGAACTGGTGAGTACGTATCACAACTCTGCTGAGATTCAGGGCTCAACTGGCATATGAATAGACCAAAGATTTAAGTTTCTAGGACATATGTTTAACAAGTATAGTGCTAATTATAGGTTCAAATAAAAGGCAGAAGAGTCATGTTTAGGGAAATTATAAATAAGTCTAACTCTGTTACATTGGGGAAGATATATTCCTAAGGAAGGCCCATTGACTGGGTGCAGAAATCCTGAGATTCTCTGCCCTGCTTATAGTGTCTACATATCTCTAGATCCCTCAGGAGCCATGGTGTTTGAGATACTGTTTACTGTGGTAGTCAATGAGATCCTGCTGAGACTTGCATAAGTGTAACCTCTGGAATAACCTCCTAACTCAATTTGAAGTCTCTTAGCCATAAAAACTCATTGGTATTTAATATATCACCCTTTTGGTCAAGATATTTCTCCAGATAAATTGCTAGTTGGTGCTTGGTAATAATCCCTTGGTGCCAGGGAGCTCATCCCCAGGAAGCATGTCCCACCTTGAGGGGAAGGTAGTAAATTTATATGCAGAGTTTGGCTTAGAGAGAGGCCACATTTGAGTAAAAATGAGGCTTTCAGGAAGTAAGTCTTAGGCAATACATAATACTAGGCTAAGTTTTAATTTCACTAGAAAAGATTCCTAAGTACAACCATCAATATCAAGGTCCTGGCCTAATGGTCTGATCTCCTTCACAAGGCACTGCCCATGTACTTGGGGGGATTCTGGCCACTGTATTGGAGAATGTAGCAGGACTTCCCAGGATGGGAATTCAATATTCTTTTGGTTATTTTGTGGGTCTCCATTCACTGAGACAATTCCCCATGGCCTCTTGAACATATTCATATGTCATAGTGGTGCCCCAGGTGCACCACTCCCCACACCTCCCTCTATCACTGACACCCCACACCTGTGATCCTCCACTGCCACAGTTATGACCTTTCTGTGATCCAAAACCTCCCAAAAACAAAGCCAAGAAAAAAACAAAAATAGTAAGAATACATAATATAAATTAAAAATAACAAATAATATACAAAAAATAAAATAATTTTAAAAATGCATTGTGTTTTTCATCACTATATGATGTTATCTTTTATATACACTAACAACTTCTTCCATATGTTCCCCCAGTGCCTTATTTGTTTGCTTTAACTTCAAAGAAGCTTTAGGTTACAGTAAAGTCACATAGAAAATATAGGGGATTCCCATATATCCAAACCCCTCCCACTCTCCCACTATCCCCTGTTAATAACAATTTACATGTGTATGGTATATTTATTACAATTGATGTCAAATATCAAAGCATTGCTACTAACCATGGTTGGTGGTTTACATTATGGTTCATATTTTGCCCATACACTTTTACAGGTTTAGAAAAAATTTAAAATGGCCTGTGTCTGTCATTGCAAGATCATGCAGAACATTTCCAATGCTCTGAAAATGCTCTTTGTTCCATGTATTCTATTCTTCCCTCCCTGTTTTAGTCAGCCAAAGGGATGCTGCTGCAAAGTACCAGAAGTCTGTGACTTTTATAAAGGGTATTTATTTGGGGGAAAAGCTTCCATTTACAAGGTCCTAAAGAGTCCAACTCAAGGTTGATTTCTCATCCAAAGTCCATTTGCCACATGTTGGAATAATATAGTGGGTGATATCTGCAAAGGTTCAGCCTTTCTCTTTCCTCTTATGGCTCTGTGGGCCCAGCTTCTTCTGATTTCACCTGTAGGCTGGCAAAGGGCTCAGCTGCTCTGTTCTCTTCAGCGGCAAACTATCAGGAAATTGGCTCCTCTCTCTTCCCAGGTCCACAGAAATAACGTTTTCTTCTCTTCCATGCTTATGGAGCTCCCATCCTCTGTGTATCTTCTTCTATGTGACTTTTTGAGTGACTGTCCATTTATATAGCCCACCAAGGAGATGGGGACCCAACCCTGAGTGCCTACCTATTCTTTAGGTATTTATTCTGAGCTCCCTATTCTTTACATAACATAATCAAAGACATCTTAGCTGAATCTAATACAATCAAAGGGTATCAGGCCAAGGAACAAACCAGTTTACAAACATAATCTGTATCTCTATTTGGAATTCATAAATAATATCAAACAGCCACACTCCCCCCCCCCAGGCCTATGGTAACCATTAAGTTTCAGTTTTTGAAGAATAAGATTCAGAGTTACATGCAATAATATTGAGGTCTTTATTGGACTGTTTTCTTTTATTAGGCATGACCTTGGTTCTCAAGAGATTCTTGCCCCTTTAAATGAGAACATAGCAGGATTCTCCAGGATGGGAGTTCAATATTTTCTTGTTTATTGTGTGGGTCTCCACTCACTGAGATAGCACATTATGACAAGATGAACACTTTCATAGTCCTTAGAGGCATGCCCCAAGTGCACCATATCCCACATATCATCCCACCCCTGTTGCCCTGCACCAGTGACCCTCCCCTGCCTTATTTGCCAAAAGAACATCCTCATCATTGTAGTTTTAACCACAGATCTGCCAATCCCCTGAGTTCACCAGCTACTTCTTCCAACCCTCCCCCCAGTTCCATGGAGATTCCAACCCAAGCCCTACCCTCCTCCCGCTCACAATAATGTTCCAGGGTGAAGGTCTTTTTAATTCATCTGGACTTTAAGCCTTTCAATTTAAAGGAGGTCTCTTTTAGCTCTGAACATTTCTTGTACTTTTTCTTTGATAAAATTCTTTCATAATTTCATTCCTCTACATACTCTGTACTGCCTTTATAGCACATATGTTTTTTCATATTGGAACCTCTTTACCAATCTCCTGAATAGCTGACCTTTTTTTCTTATATTCCTTCTCATTTAAATTTTCTGAGTATTTATCATCTTTTTAATTGTGCTTTTTTGGATTTTTCTTAAAATCTGTCATTCAACAATTCCATTGAAATATTTGACAATGATATTTTAAATTCCAAAAGTTTTTTTGTGATTTCTGAATTTTCCTTGTAATTTTGTGGCTGTAAACCTATTTGTAAGTAGAGCCTTTGAAGATATTATTAAAGCATGCCAAAAGTGAGTGAGGGTGGACCTTGATCCAATATGGATGAAGTTCTTATGAAAAACAGAAAATGAAGACAGAGAAAATCCACCTGGACCAGCCAGAAGCTGGAAGTTAATGGAAACCAGAAGCGAAAGTTGAAGATGCCAACATGTGCATGCCAAATGATGAAAAAGCCAAGGAACCCCAAATGTTGCCAGCCAGCTGAAAGATAAGGACCCAGGAAGGAAGTGAGCTTTTCAGCCTCTGAAACCATGAGCCAGTAAATTCATGCTAAGGCCACCCACTGTAGGACACTTGTTTTTGCAGCCAGGAAACTAATGCATTACCTTTTTATGGATCAGTATTTCCTTATGTTCCTCAGAGGATGTTAACTAGAATTTTTTAAAAACATGCTTCAGTGCCTAAAGGAGACCTGTTAAGGCTGGATTCTGGCCCTGCAGTGTACTGAGAAAGACACAGGGTCAGAAACAGGAAAGGGCCAGGGCCTTGCTCCCCTGGAAATGATTTGTAGTCTTTTCCTGTTGGTCTTGTGACTTTCCCCTTTCTTTCACCATTATAGATTCACATTTGTCTGTCCATATTTATCATGAGGCTGGCTGGGTGCCCATGTCTGTGAGTGGGATGGTCAGTGTGGACTTCAGCCTGGGATGTGTGGAGCCAATCTTCATGACAGCGACCAGAAAATAGGAGGGGTTTTCTCTGGTAATCTGCTAACTTCCTTGTTCTTCCAAGAGCATTTCCTCATTGTTTGTAGAGTTCCCTCTTTGAGGGTTCCTTCTGAATCCCCCATTACTGGGATGTGTACAAAAGCTTGGCCAGTGTTTGTTTAATGGCTGCCAAAGGAAATATCAAGCAATGGGTTGGCTTCAACAACAGTAATTTATAGACTCATGTTTCTTTCAGAGAAGTCCATAATGAAGTTGTCATCAAGGTGATGCTTTGTCCTAGAAGACTGCTGCATTCTGGAACTGGTTGCTGGAGATTCTGGGTCCTTGGCTTCTCTGCCACATGGCAGTGTACACAGAGGGCTTTCTCAGCTTCTCCTTTCCATTCCAACTTCCATTGAATTCCAACTTCTGCCTATGACCTCTGGCTTTCTTGTTCTCTTTGATTTCCCCTATATGACATTCAGCAATAGGATTGAGACCCATCCTGATGCACCTGGGTCAGGCCTTACCTCATGTAACCTCATCAGTAGACCCACATGTTGGATTAAGTTTAAGAACATGCTTTTCTTGGGGTACATAGCTCCAAAAAACCAGTTACATGCACTTGCCTCACCTCACCCCCAACCTACTCCCCAGCTATATCTCAGATGCCCATCAGCCCTCTGGCCAGGTGAAGCCTTTCTACTGGGCTCCATTTGTTTCCCTCTTATTACCTGTGTCCACTGGGAAAGGATGGAGGAAGAGTCAGCTAATGCCTTTGGGATGAATGACCTGACCAAGATAAACTAGCTAGAGGAGGGGACTGGGGAGGGGGGGTAGGAGTTGCATACCACAAAAGGCATTCCTGAGCCCACGGCTCCAGAGGTGGCTGGGGTCCATCCAGGGTCAGGAGATTGACTGTTCATGATGACAAGTTAGAGAGATTTATCCCAAATTACAGAAGGAGTTCCCCCCAAATCCCTGGGCCAGACCCCTGAGTAGCTCAGTGAGCTTCTTTAGCCCTCTGCCTTGTTTGAATATTTTTATTAGTTACTCCATTTAGAGGGAAAATATTTGAGAAATGTTGATGAGATCAGATGTCCAAGGATGTCTGTTCCCGGTCAGGCAACAACAGATCAGAGAGAGTCCAGCTCTAGGGACAAATTCTGTGCAGTACAGGTATTTCTAGTGAGTGGAGAATGTCCAGTGCTTGCACCTTCCTACCAGCCTGTGCTGCAGGGTATGTCTCCCCACCCAGCCACCTTGGGGAGTGGGCCATCAGCATATCCTGCCATTTCTGTGTTGGTGGAGTGTCCTCCCTGGAGTACTGAGAGGCAAGCCTGGTTGGGGATGACCCAAGCAGGGGGAGATATGGTGCATTTTCAGTTCAGGTAGTAATTCATTGTGTTTGCAAAACAATGTTCTATTCAATTAAAGTTTATGTTCTGAACTCCAGCTTTCATCCACTTAACTTTATATCCTGGACATATCTGTATGTCAAAGTTTAGAGATTAAGGTTGACCTTTTAATCCCTGGCTGGCATTTTCTGATGTGGGTATGTTAGTGCCCTACTGATGGACACTTAGATGGGTCCACTTTCATGAGCAACATTTGAAGGGTATCTCTGTCCTTTGCCCTTTGCCCTTCACCTGATTATTTCCTGGGGATGAAATCCTGGAAGTGGATGGAAGAGTGGAGGGGATGGGCCTTTGTGTTCACTGGGGTGGAACTGGGCAGAGCAGGGAATTAGAGGAGGGCATGTGGTGGGTTTGGGGGCAGGGGGGATGGCATTAGAGCAGCATCTGCAAAGGCAGAGAGAAGAACAGGCATGTGGGATATTCTCCCAGGTTTGGGGGCAGACTGCAGAATCCTCAGTGTGGGTGGTGCCATATCTGTCCTCTTACCTCAGCCCCCTGCCTTTCACATGGGTGACTCAGCAGCTGTCAACTGCAGGAATCACCACTCAATCCCTGCCTCCCCAATTCTCTTAGGCTTCAGTGTTTCCTGAGCAGTTTGCCTGACAGTGTTGGGAGCAAGTCAAGCTCTTGCCCTTGAGGGACTCAGGTTAGCAGAGGCACAGAAAGAAGCAGACAATCATTAGAAAAGAGTAGCAAAAGCTATGATGGTATGAAGTGGAAAACCAGACAGGCAGCAGGCCATGTGTGCCTGGGTATGTGGAAATGTGGACAGGATGAGATGGGTAGCCCTTCCTGGGTGGGGGCAGCTGTGCCCTGAGACCTGTGCCTGTCAGCACAACTCAGGAGTGCTCTCAGCCACTTCCTCCATCCACTCTACTCTGCAGACCTGGGACCTTCACTCAGGCTCCCTCTCAGTTACATCTCACCTCCATTTGCCAAAACTGCCTGTCCAAATTTTGGATATATTTATCAGTAATGATGTATGCCTCAGCAGATTCAGTAACACATTCTGTTGTCCCTGAAAACACAATTCTTGCACTATTAAATTTGACACAATCACAAACTTACAGAAACTTACAAATAGAGAACAAATAACCTTTCCTTTTCCTTGAGCCATTTGAGAGTAAGGTATTGACCTGATCCCCATTTATGTTCCTAATATGTATATGTGCATTTCCCTCAAATAAGGAATTCTATACAACAAGGTTACAGTCCTCAGTATCAGGAAGTTAACACAGAATCTGCCATCTAATCATCAGACCCATTAACATTTAATCAATTGTCCCAGTAATGTCTCCTAATAGCAAAAGTAGCCAGTCGACTATGATGTATTGCAGTTTGTTGATATGTTTCAACGCCCTTCTATCTGAACAAGTTCCCCAGTCTTCCCTTGATTTTCATGAGCTGGACACTTTTGTCTATTGCACATTGGTTTTTCTGTAGAGTGTCTGTTTCTATTGGGTAAAGGATACCAATGCAAAATACCAGAAGTGGTTTGGCTTTTATATGGGAGTTTATTAAGCTAAACATTTATAATTTTGAGATTGTGAAAATTTCCTAATTAAGGCACCATCAAAGATGCTGTCTCACCAAAGATTGGCTGCTGGTGATCCTGGGCTCCTGCCACATGGCAAGGCCAAATGGAGGCCAGTCTCAGCCTTCTCCTCCAGGCTCACTTTCTCCCTGAGCTCAGCTATGAGCAGTCAGCATATGGTCTTTCTCTCCCCTCTCCTCCTGGACTAGTGGTTCCAGCTTCATCTTCTCTGCTGAGTTTATCCTCTTGCCTCTTGGGTTTTCCCAGCCTCTCAGGGTTTTTCTGTTGCTGCAGGTAGTCCTGGAGTCCTCTCACATGTCAGGGTAAAATGGCAGCTCTCTTCCTCTGTGTGTCTCCTCTTTCAGTCCTCCATTCATATAAGACTCCAGGAAAGGGCCAAGGGAGGAAGAGTACAGAGGTGAGGCTGTGTTCTCCAGGCACCCTGGTTGGTGACTCCTGATTTTGGTGATCCCATTACTGATAGTGCTCATCAAATCACCTGATTAGCATGGGACACCAATCTTCTCCATTATAAAGTTTTTCTTTTCCTTTTTGTATAAGTATTTTTTGGGCAGGAGTGCTTTGTAACTATGTAAATATCCTATTTTTATCAAACTTTACCTATGTTTATATGCATATATGTATTACATATTTGCTTCAACACGGATTTATGCATTCCAATTCAATTGTTAATAGTTGGTTCATGTCATTATTTATTTTAATCCTCCAATTTCCTTGATTTGGCCAATAGAGGCCCCATAAGCTGAAGTCTTTTTCCTTTTGATGCATCCCCTTGATTCCTTGAGCTCTTCCTTACTTTCTAACAATATGATGTTGTAAGCTTATGTTTCACTTTTCTGGCTGCAGCCCTGGAATCAGCCATTTCTCCCAGAGCCCTTGTTCCCCTCAGTGGAGAATTGTGTCTGGACACCAAGGTCTGGGTGCTGGGTGTGCTTCTTGCTGCTGGTGGGTGGTGGCTCCCAGGTCCTCTCATGAGGAGGCCACTGGGTGTAGGCAGCCTGAAGGAGCAGCTTGGGAAGTTGGAGTCTGGCTGGCATATCTGAGCCTGTGGCCAGAATGAGGATGTGCTTGACATGGTCCTGGGGTCATGGTGACCCCAGGAGGGGAGTGCCCTGAGGTTCCTTTGTAGAACTTTTTATTTTAAAGTCCTTTCAATCTTACAAGGTATTTGTAAACATAATAGAAAACCATTCAGAGAATTCCAACACACACCACTTGCAGACACATAGATCCACCAAATTTGAACCTTTTGCGACATTTGAAACATCATCCTATCTATTTTTCTATCTCTTTTCTAAGCATTTGAGAGTAGCTGGTATACATGCCCACAGGGGTTTGGCTGAGTGAGAGACTGGAAAAGAACCTGCAGCCTGAGGAACTGCCTGTGTGTGAGTCAGTGTGTGTGCTCATGGTGTGTGTGTGTGTGTGTGTACATGTGGGGAGGGAGGGAGTACACTGGGCCTGGGTCTCACATCAATGTGAGATGTCCTTTCTGAGACTCACAATCCCACTTGCAAGCCCCACTGTGAGGCAACAAACACCCACCCAATCCCAGGCAAAGGCCAAAGTCACACACAGTTTAACAAAACAAAACTGACTCATACACGGCAATACAGAGAAAACAGCAACCTGGCCTAAATTACATTTGGTTCATTTTCCTTCTATAAGGGTCGCCATAGCTGCTCAAAGGGAAAGCTCCTCTTTTATGCCATTAATATAGTAATTATACTTATATTGAGATACAATGCATTGCTTTTTAATATAACATTTTTCATTAGAATAGTGCAGGATTACAGGAAAATTATGCAGAAAATAGTCTCCAATTACCCCCTTCTTATTACCTATCACTTTGCATATGTGGTACTTTTGTTATAATTGATGAAAGAATACTATTATAATTGTTCTATTATCTATAGTTCATAGTTTATCTTGGTGTTCACTGTTTGGGTCACATATCCCTATGATTTTAAAAACCTTTCATTGTAGTGCTATATATAACCTAAAATTTCCCCTTTTAACCTCACTCAAATATATAGTTTAATGCTACTGATTGTGTTCACAAGGTTGTGCTGCCATCACCACCATCTATCCCAAGTTTTCCATCACCCTGAACAGAAATGCTGTAGCAATTAAGCATGAACTCCCCATTCCCTATCTCCACCCATCTGCTGTTAAATTGTATTCAAGTTTCTGACTCTATGATTTTACTTATTCTAAGTATTTAATATCAGTGAGATCATACAATATTTGTCCTTTTGTGACTGCTTTATTTCACTCAATATAATATCTTCATGGTTCATCCATGTTGTCACATGTATCAGAACTTTATTTCTTTTTATGTCTGAAAAATAAAAAATATTCCATTCTGTGTGTTTATATATACATATATATTCTGTGTGTGTGTGTGTGTATATATATATGTATGTGTGTGTGTGTGTATATATGTAAGTATGTATATGTGTGTGTGTATGTGTGTGTGTGTGTGTGTATACAGATTTGGTTTATCCATTAATCTGTTGTTGGACAGTTGGGTTGCCTCCATCTGTTGACATTTGAATAATGCCAATATGAACATTATTGTGAAAATACCTGTTCAAGTTCCTGCTTTCAGTTCTTTTGGTATATACCTAGAGGTGGGTTTGCCAAGTTGTACGGTAATTCTATGTTTATCTTTCAGAGGAAAATTTCCAGTTTGGTCATTTGTATAACTTTTTTGGAGAAATATCTATTCAAGTCTTTTATCCATTTTTAATTGGGTTGTTTGTCTTTATGTTGTTGAGTTATTTGATTTTAAAAAATATATTCTAGATATTCAACCCTTTTGGATATGTGTTTTCAACTATTTTCTCCCATTCTGTAGGGTGTCTTTTATTTCCACCATGAAGTCCTTTGATGCACAAAGTTTTTAATTTTGATAAACTCTCATTTATCTATTTTTCATTGTTGCTCATGTTTTGGTGTAAAGTCTAAGAAAACATTGCCTATCAGAAGGTCCAGAAGATGCTTCTCTATGTTTTCTTCTAAGAATTTTATAGTTTTGGATATTATGTTTAGGTCTTTGATCTATTTTGAGATTATTTTTATATAAAGTTAACTAATTTGCGTATGGATACCCAGTTGCCCCAGCATCATTTGTTAGACTATTCTGTCCCCATCAAATGGACTTGGCACCTTGTCAAAAATCCATAGGCCATAGACATGAGAGTTTATTTATGAACTCTCTATTTGATTCCATTGGGCTATATGTCTTTCCTTGTGCCAGTTACCATGCTGTTTTGATTACTGTGTCTTTTTATTAAATTTTAAAATAGGGAATGTTAAGTCCTCCAACTTGCTTCATTCTTCTTTTTCAAGATAGTTCTGACTCTTTGGGTCCCCATACCCTTACATATAAATTTGATGATTAGCTTTTCTATTTCTGTAAAAAGAAATTTTGATTGGAATTGTGTTGAATCTATACATTGCTTTGTGTAGAATAGACATCTTATCAGCCCTTCAGTTCATGAACATGGAAAGTCCTTTCATTTATTTAGCTGTTCTCTGATTTGTTTTAGAAGTATTTTGTAGTTTTCTGTGTACAAGGCTTTTACACATTTGCTTAAATTTCTTCCTAGATATTTTATTCTTTTAGTTCAGGAGTTCTTAACCAGGGGTCCACAGACCCCCAAGTGGTCCATGAAAAGATTTCATGGGATCTGAGAGCTTGAATTAATTTTGAATAATCCTAAAATTTAATTTAAAGACACATTGGTGTTGAGTGTCATAAAACTATCTACCGCTCCATTCTGAGAAGGGGTCCATGGTTTTCACCTGACTGGCAAAGGGGTACATGGAAAAAATAAAAGTTAAGAATCCCTTTTTTAACAACACTTTATTTCAGGTTCATGCTTGCAAAGGGAAAACTGGGGAATCTCTGGGTTATTTAGAGGGAAGATTAATTAGTTTCTACATTGACAATTGAGTTAAGTGAAGGGTAACAGCCACTCAGGAGCATCTGAGTTCTTTGGGCTCCAGCTATACCTGAGAGAGAGGATACTTACCCAGATTCATAAGGCCTTTAATGAAGTGGGTGAAAATACCCAAATAATAAAGGAAATAATTCATTTCTGTAGTCAATCTATTTCATGCTGACCACAGTAATAAGGGAGTGCCACAGGGGAACTCAGGGAGAAGCTGCAATTTCTCCCTCTTGTTCCCAGGGAACCATTTCCTCTTCAGCAGTTGGGGATGTAATTCATTGTAAAATATGAGCAACCTAAGCACCAAACTGTGGTTCTGAGAAACTCAGAATTGGTGAATGTCTATTTTAATTTCCTTCTATGCAAATGAAAAGCCAGTCTTTGTACAAGCACATGGCATAAAAAATCTAACACCTTGTAATGAAAAGTGAGCAAAGCTTATATGAAAATTTTCATTATGTCCAAGAAACCTGTATAAATGCTTGAAGGGTGGACTGAGGAATGTGAGAAATTTCAAATAGTGATGAGCCTCCAAGTCATTTATTGTTACAGTCACATTGAGCAAAGTGAAGGAGAAATGTTTGGCATCCTTTCTACTTAAGACACAAGGTTACCCCAAACAATGCTTATTAAATATGCCCAGAATGTTTGTGCATTGTAAATACTATGGACAGAATTTATAGGAGTCTCAACCTTGAGAAATGTTATTCAAGGAAAAGTTCCAATTTGGTCAGCTTGGAGTGGATATAATAAATATAATATAATACTTAATAACCTCCAGTTACTTCCCACTTTTTTGTAATAATTGAAAGAAATGCCATAAGCAGTTTTTAAAGTTTTCTTCTTGAGAATTACTGGTAGTGATATTCCTAGAGCACTGAATAAATAGTTTATGTATGAAATCCAAATTTACTCATGGAGGAATGTTAGGTTTAAATACTCCTCTCATTGAGTCCTTAAATAGTTTTGGAAAGGTATTATTTATCTCATGCATTGATCATTCATTTTTATACCAAATATTTACTGAGCATCTACTATACGCCAGATTATAAGCAGATGCAAGATTTTGCACTGGGGTATTTAGATGAATAAGACAAAGGACCTGCCTTTAAGGGACTCATTCATTGGAGAGGCAATAAGACATGGAAATAATTATAATTTAACATAACAGGTACTAGTGACAGATGCTGTTGAGAAAGCACACATCTCTTCTTGGGTGTACATGGTAAAAACAGCTCATGAAGGAAGAAAAATTTCAGACTACCCTTAAAGGTTGCCTACCAGCAGCTAAGGATATTCAGGGCTGCAGTAATCACTAAGGTATCAAAGAACCTTAGCATTGTTGTGAAGATAATGAAGGACCACAGATGCCATGCTAAGAAGTGCTTACTTTTTTGTTTTGGCATATGTGTTAGAAAGGCTCTTGCAATAAACAAGGTGGGAGATGATGAGGGTCTAAACTTTGGGATTTGCAATGAGACAATAATGGCTTGACAGTTACTTAACCTCTCTCATTTGCTCATTTTTCATTTGGGGAGTTGATATAATAATACTATCCTTCAGTGAAGAGTAAATGAGTTACTGTATGTTCATGGCTGAAAGTTGCATGTGGTGCCCAGCAAACTTTTTCCTTCTGTCTTTCCACATCTACTTGCTTTCTTCAGCTCAAGCTGCACTTTATTCTAAAAGCTTGCCTTGGTTTTGTTTTCCTTTTATACACTCCTGTGGCACAAAGGTGGTGACTCTTCAGTTGCTATTGAACAAATATTTGATGATTGATTAAATATTAATTGCTCTGTACCTAAGTTAACAATAACATTTGGTAAGTGGGTTCAATAAGGTAAGCAGAAAAATATTTGGAAAACTTGAACAAACAGCAAGAGACAAATGTTGATATTTACAAACATATAATTAAGACAAATGGAACTTAAGTTATATTCTGAGAGTTCAACATTAGATATAATGAGTATTTCCTTTAAAAGATTGTGAAAATAAACCTGCTTTATATAGGGAATATTGTTGTGTAAGTTCATATGGGCTTGCTTGACATGTGATACTTGAGGTGTCTTTCCATCTGTAAATTTTTGACTGCTTCCCTTTCCACAAAAGAGAAGCCAGTCCTGAAGTTGGTCCTTGGGGCCAGGCAGTTTTCAAGGGAGTTGGGTATAAAACACCTTGTTACAATCAAAATGGTGTAGCATCTGTATTATTCTGTAGGTGAAATGTGAAATGTATTCTTAATAGCATGCATTTATTTTAGTTGGTTTAATGCAATTTGCATGCAAAGTTCTATAAAGTGCAATATGTGCATTTTAAGATGATTGGATGATATAGATGGTAAATTTTATTAATTCATGTATATCTTCATATAATCAAAATATTAAATAGAACCTCATGAATGTTCTAAAAGTCTAAGATATTTCTGGAACTACCTTTTTTTTTGGAAATAAAAGTAACATTTTAGCAAAAATAAAAGCAGACTCCAAGTGCTTTAAATGTTTTCCTCCAAATTTTTGAAAGAATTCCAAACATGGCAACGGACATTTTTCTATACAGAGGGAATATGCTGGTATGTTTCCCATTAATGTTATTGAGCTCTAATCACTAACACCCTGCCCAATAGCTCAGCTACATTTTCTTGTTTATGACCCACAATTGTTTGCTTCTTTAATCCCTTCCCATTTTTGCAAAAAGTTTTATAAAACTAGTAGCATCATTTGATATAGCAAATAACACACTTGTTTTTAAAATTCATTAGGCCAAGGAACAATATTTTCCAACACTCTTTTTTTTTTTAAGACTTATTTTATTTATTCTCTCCCCCTCATTGATTGAGGTTGCTGTCTGACCTGTGTCCATCACTGTGTGCTTTCTGTGTCTGCTCATCTTCTCTTTAGGAGACACTGGGAAGCTAACCTGGGACCTACCGAGTTGGAGAGAGGTGCTCAATCACTTGAGCCACCTCAGCTCCCTGGTTTGTTGTGTCTCTCATTGTCTTTCCTCTTTGTGTCTCTTTGTTGCATTTTCTTGTTGCATCAGCTCACCATGCCTGCCTGTCATGTCATGCCAGCTCACCTTCTCCAGGAGGCACTGGGAACTGAACCCAGGACCTCTCATGTAGTAGGTGGAAGTCCAATTGCTTGAGCCACATCTGCTTTACTTAGCACTCTTTTTAACAGAAGCTCTTAACCAAAGGAAACTGCAGTGAGTCTGAATCATTCAAGGGTTCAAAATGTTGGCTTCTAGAGTTTGAGATACAAATTTTATTTTCAGTCCAGTCCAGGGAGCCACACCAATCCTGGTTCTACTGCAGAGTTTCTTTTCTAACACTATGAGCTCTGGACTCAGACAGAGCAAGGAAATCCAGGTGGGTTTCTCACAAAGTCAACAAAGGAATTTTTCATTTGAGGAGTGGTGATAGTCACACAGGTTTTCATGATGATATAATTAGAAGGAAGAGGAAAAGGGGAAGGGAACAAATGCAAGCTCTTCA
>JAQZBX010040834.1:12158-22650 GCA_029593785.1 Cabassous unicinctus | reverse complement strand
CAAGGACAGTTTATGGGAACCTTCAAGGTAAGTGTATTAGTCAGCCAAAGGGGTGTTGATACAAAGCACCAGAAACCTGTTGGCTTTTATAAAGGGTATTTATTTGGAGTAGAAGCTTACAGTTACCAGGCCATACAGCATAAGATACTTCCCTCATCACAATCTGTTGCCACTTATTGGAGCAAGATGCCTGCCAACGTCTGCAAGGGTTCAGGCTTCCTGGGTTCCTCTCTTCCTGGGGATATGCTTTCTCCACAAGGCCAGGTGTAGACTTTCAGGTGAATGGTTCATCTCTCCTCCCAAGGCCTCTGCCCGTGTTTAATGAAGACTTCTCTCCTTCCTCACTTATCTGCTTCTCTGTGTGTTTACTTCCCTGGCTCCAGGATCAAAACGCCAACCTCCTTTCACTGCGGTGCGGTTTCTCTGTGAGTCCCTACTCACCAAGGGCCGGGACTCAATGTCCTACTGACATGGCCCAATCAAAGCCTTAATCATTATTTAATCAAGTACAAATGAAACCCCTGAATCCAATACAATCTAATGTGCAAACAAGCCAGTTTACAATCATAATACAGTATCAATTTTTGGAATTCGTACGTAATACCAAACTGCTACAGTAAGTAAGGAAGAAATAACCTGTTCAAGATCTTGCCCATACCTAGCTCCAGAGGCATACTATCACATAATACAACAATGCTTTTCTTTTAATTACTCCTGATCATTTTAAACAATGAAATTCAGCATTTCTACAAGAACCAATTTATATACAGAACGAAAATCAATTATTATGCCTTACCATCATGTCTCAAAACTCCCCATTTATAATATGTTGTTTTTAAAATTAAATATATAAAATGCCTTTTACTTAAAAAGTAAAATGAAGGATATTTTAACTCTATAGGCTTTCCTCTTAATAACTGCTATACTGTTTAATAATAACTCTACTGTTTTCACTTTTCCCTCTCTTTCTCTCTCATACACACATATAGACACAGATTTTTAAAACATCTTTTCTGTTGTTGCCAACTGGAATGCTACTGTAGATATTGTGCTTTATAAAGATGCTTTATATATTCAATTAATACTGCAGCATTAGCATTTTATCATATCAACTCGTGGAGAGCTAACATCCTTTTTCTTTGGCCATTTATTCTTATTTATTAGAGATTTTATTTTTGCAGTGTTTTGTTTTGTTTTGTTTTGTTTTTGGTCAAAAGGGATATACTAAACTGAAGGGTGGTTATAAGCTTTTAAAAATTGGATATATGTTGCTAGATTACTTTCCAAAAATGTTATAGCAATTTAATCGATCACCAGTAATAGATAAAAATGATGATTTTTCTCCACATTATTCCAATATAGATTTGTCATTATTTTTAAACTTTGCCAAACCAATGAAGATATTGTTTTATGTGGCTTTGTTCAGAATGCAAGTGAAGTTATACATCTCTTCGTGTACTTATTGGCTGTTTGCAATTTCCCTCAATTCCCTCTTGAAACCATTTGCCTTTTGAGTTTGTTATTGTGGGCTTTATTTTTGCATTTTTTCTCACTTATTTTTCACATATTATGGATATATTTCCTGTGTTGCAAAAAAACTGCTAATATTTTTGCTAGTCTATCTTTGAATTTTTAAATTATTGGTGTGCCATTTTAATATAGAATGTAGTCAAATCAGTCAATTCTCTCCTTGACTTTCTGCCTTCCTTGATTAGATTTCCTTTACCTTAACTTTGTATATGAATTCTCGTAAACTTTGTTCACTGGTTGTTTAATTAACCTATTTATTTAATCAAGCTAGAGTATATTTTTAAATATGTCTTGGAATAAAGATGCATTCATTTATTTTCATATGGATGAAAAATTCTAATGGCATGATTTATTAAGATCAATATCTATATGTTACTGAAGTGACACGCTACTCTTATTACATACAAAGGCAACATATAAATCAGGATCAGTTTCTAGAATCAATAATGACCCATTGACTGCTGTTTACAAGTATAGGTCTTTAAACAAATTCCATTAGTTTTGTTTTATTTTTTCCCTTCAAATACCAAGCCCTTGATTTCATTTATCTGTTCTTCAATAATTAATTACTTGAGTTTCATCTCCATTAATTTCCTGCACTAGTTTGAAGAGGTCATAAAGGTATACTGGAAAGAACCCAGAAGAAAAAGTCGTGTGCACCAAAAAAAAAAAAAAAAAAAAAGGATAAAATTGTTCATAACAGCATTATTTGTAAGATAAATATCTGAAAACAGCCCAAAAGTTCATCCTTCAACACTTCCATCTTGGTTAAGAACAGAGAAGAGATTAAATATATCTTCACACAACTACCCTTCCCAGGGGTCATCACTGAAAATCAATTAATATAATCCATTATATCCACAGTCTAAATAAGAAAATTATATGGTCATATTGATAGATGCCTAAAAAGCATTTGAGAAAATCCAATAACCTTTCAAGATGAAAGAATCATGGCAAACTATGGATAGAAGAGAACTTCCTCAACTTGCTAAAGGACATCTACAAAAATCCCACAGAAAACATGTTACTTAACGGTGAGAAACTAGATACTTATCTTCCAAGATGGGGACAAAGACAAGGATGTCCTCTCCTACCAAAAAATGCTCCCATATTACAACTATTCTCCTCTCCACCTCCCCTCAGAACCTCTGGTGGCCACTGCTTTTATGTCAATGATAAAAGTTCTTCCATCGCCAGAATAATAATGTCTATTGTAGAAAAGTAATAATAAGTCTACTTTAGTCCATTGTTTATTCACCAACCTTGAGGATTTAAGGATGATGATGCCCACTCTATTTCTAATTGAGAAGGGGCTTAGATCCCATGAAGCAGATGGGTGGAACTATTATTATCTTGCTTGCAGTTACAGATACTCTCTGTTCCCTGGGATGGGCTTTGTCCATCATCGTCTCTTTGTTAGTTGTCCTGGGAGAGTCCAATGAACTGGAGAGTAGGTGTTGCAACTCTGCTGAGATTCAGGGTTCAACTGGCACATGAAAATACCAAATATTTAAGTCTCTGGTACATATATGTAGCAAGTATAGTGCTAAATATGGGTTCAAATAAAAAAGGAAGAAGAGCCATGTGTAGGGAAACTATAAATGAGTCTAACTCTGTTACACTAGGGAGCATAAATCCCAAAATAAGGGCAACTGACAGGGTGCTGAATTCCTGGGCTTGTCTGCCCTGCATATAATGTCTGGATATCTCTAGAGACCTCAGGAGCCCCACTGTTTGAGGCATTGTTTACTGAGGAAGTCAATGAGATCCTGCTGAGACGTGCATAGGCATAACCTCTATAATGATCTCCTGACTCACTTTGAAATCTCTAGCCATAAAAACTCATTTGTATTTAATATTTCCTCCTTTTGGTCAAGGTCTTTTTCCAGATGCATTGCTACTTGGTGATTGGTAATAATCCCTCGGTGCCAGGGAGGCTCATCCCCGGGAGTCATGTCCCACACTGGAAGGAAGGTAGTGCATTTATATACTGAGTTTGGCTTAGAGAAAGGCCACATTTGAGCAAAAAGGAGGTCTTAAGGAGGTATCTCTTAGGTAATATATAATATGATGCTGAGTTTCAATTTAACAAGAAAAAGTTCCTAAGTTCAATCATCAATATCAAAGCCCTGATGTAATGGTCTGTCTTCCTTCATTAGGCACTGCCCCTGTAATCGGGAGATTGTTGACATGCTATTAGAGAATGTAGCAAAACTCCCTAGGATGGTAATTCAATATTCTTTCAGTTATTATGTCATCTCATCCACCGAGACAATGGCCCATAAACACTTGAACATATTTTTATGCCTTAAAGGCATGCCCCAGGTTCACCCCTACCCTTACATCCCCATCACCAACACCCACACCATTGATCCTCCCCTGCCACAGTTGTGACCCTTCTGTGATCCAAAACCTCTCCAAAAATGAAGCCAACAAAATAACTAAATAAAATTAATAAGAAAGTGAAATAATAATTTTAAAAATAATTAAGTTGGTACTTACTTCAAATTTAAAAATCCTGCTCTATGAAAAACACCATTAAGAGAATGAAAAGACAAGTCATAGACTGATAAAAAATATTTGCAGAAACCTTCCTAATAAAGAAATTGTATCCCCAAAATAAAAAATAAAAAACAACATCCAAAACCCTCAACTATGTGGACAATCTCAAAAACAAACAAGCACAGTTCTTTTTCTAGCCATAACAAGATGACTGATAAGCTCTTGGATATTCGGCAGCTATTGCACCAAACATGTTCATAGAGGTAAGTTGTTCATCTACCAGATGAAATTTAAAATTTAGTCTTTGGGCAACAGACTATTCAGAGTCCTTTCAGGAAAAGAATGAGAACTGAGGCTAAGTAGCCAAAGGGGTGGACTGTGCTAGTTATCAATGTGTTACCTCTTAGCTCCGATTCTACCCTTCTTTTGACCTGATATTGGATAATGGAGCTGGACCCTGTAAACAGCTTGTTAGTCTTTGTCAATACAGAGTGATGGAGGAACATTGCTAGGCATTGCAAAGGAAGAAACTACAATTCCTGGTTGTAGTCTGCTTTGGTTTTTCTCCTAACAGCAGTATGTGTGACAACCTGTGGCCCTCACTCTTCAGGTAGATTTGCAGGCACCTCAGCAGTTGTTTCTGGCAGCACAGATCTGTCTGGCTTGCATTTCTCTACCTTCCGATGGTCTATAGTCATACTCTCTCTCATGAGGTCTGAATTCAAGATTTTCATTTCTAGCTTAGGTTTTCTTCCTTAGCCCTAGAAACAGTAGCTTCTCCATGTATACACTATTCCTGCATTCTTTAGAGTTCTTTTTTTCCTCCTTTTGGTAGTTAACTAACTTTTACAAAATAATAATTCTCTATATTAAATTTTCTCTGTTCATATTGATAGTGTGGTTCCTGTCTTCTCACTGGTTATATATTTATACTTATCCATAAGCAGAAGATTATATATGCAAACTTACATATATTGTTGTCTTACTTCTACCATAAAAGCTGTTTCCCCAAAGCTGAGACCCAACTTTATCTCCCAATTTCTCTAAGACTAAATTTGAATAAAACTAATTTGATTGTGAATATTTGTATCAGCAAATTATCTTCAGTTAATTTATTTCAAGGTTAACAGTCATTTCATATAAAGTCTTTGAAAATTTTGCTCATTTTTAAAAAAAGCATTAAACTTCTCTTATCTTACTTTGCAATGTCTGGCTCATTCATTTTTGATCAGTACAATATTGGGAAAAGCAGGTGCTATTGATATTTCCTTACATTTTGAGGAGAATGTTTCTGAAGCTTCACTTACAAATATAAGATTTTTATTGTTTTCTTCTTTGCATATAAATATATGAAAACTGTTTTTATAATCACTTCTATGAACAAAAACAAAACAAAACTAAAGAAGCATCTTAATTCTCTTCTTTTTTCCATATGTCTGTATATCTACAATTATTTTAAAATATTCTATCACTTCCTAGATTAAAATAAATTCCATATGGTTCAAAGATATTAACATAAAAATGCTGAAGATACCAAAAGGAAACGAGTGATCTCTTATGTAAACAAGAATAATATTCTAGGAACCACATATGACGACTGATACATTTAACATTTAAAAACAACTATAAAGGTACCATAAACAAGATTAAGAAAGGAATAAGTAACTAAGAAAAAGGATTTTTAACTCATTGGATAGCCCCATGACAAATATTCTAACATATAAAAATACATTTAAAATGAATAAGAAAGAAAAAAAGAAAAGAAATCTCCACTCTACAGTCATCCCCCAAGATGTCTGAAAAACGTAATACTTAGTTCATATCCTGTATGTTTACAAATAAGAAGTAGTTCCCCAAAGCCGTCAATATTTTGGTTTCAGATTCTCTCTCTAGCTTCATCTTCCTTCTACATTTTCAAAACCACCCTACTTCCAGACATATCATTTCTCCTAAAATTCACTTTAAAATGTATCATTTATATTTCTGTTTCCCTGACTTTACACAATTTAATTTTTTCTGGAATGCTTTCCTCAACTTTTCACCTGCATTTCTCCAATTTTTCTATGCTCAGTTGCATCTGGGAATCCTTAACTGACCTTAATCTCCAACCAACTCTAAGTTTAGTAATTCTCTTCACTGTTTATATAACATCCAGTCTTACTACCCCATTGTAACTAGTAAATAAACAAATAACTAGAGTCATAAATAAACGTTCAGTAGTCCAAGAACTCAAAATGCGGATACATTTTCTTCAACGTCAAGAATGAAGTAGAGGAGCACCTGAAAAAAAGGGCCAGAATAACTCGCAAATAAGTAAGGCATCAAATTTCATGGTTTGAATTGTTTTGTTCTCGAGAAATTCTTATATTTTGCTACCTCTTTAGTAACTATTCTTAAGCAATGGATAATGCTGGAAACAATGGATTTTAACTAGGAATGACTACAATACTTGGGACATGATGAATGGGGTACTAGTCTCCTCCTAGCCTTATCTTTGGGTCACACTTTTGCACTCTTTTTATTACTGAGCAGAGGGGGATTATCTTCTCTCATAGTCCTCTTAGTGTTGGGAAGACAACTGCTAAACCTTAATCATTATGGACATATCCGTAAGAGGTGTCTAATACTACCTTTCTGTGCTTCATCTTTTAATCATCCTGGCTAAATGTTTTCTTTCTCTCTCTTAGGTCTGCATTAATTCTTTAAACAAATTAATACTTTTGGGACCCTATAAGATACAAGAAGAACATGATATTTCCTCCTTCCAGTAGGAAGTTTAAGCTTTCTTCTGGATTTGGTTGCTGATTTTTCTATCATTCCAAATCCCATTGTTTGTCCTTTTATAGTGGGTCTATTCTGGGACCCATTAAAACTAATAATTTTTGTCATACTGATTTTCAAAGCCCAATGCACATACCAATAATATAAATAATAATGATAATGATAGATTATATTTTCTACATATTTACTATGTTCCAGTCACTGTTCTAAGCACTCCCTTGCACTATAAACTCTGTGTATTCACATTGCTTACTGGTAACTTACTCAAAGGATCACAGAAGAATTCTATTGAATAAATCTTGTTAATTGTGCCATCATGTCTAATAAATTTCAGTATTTCAATCATTCACATGCAGAATTATATGAGTCTAACTGTGCTATGGAATAACACACCCTAGGGTAACTCCCAGTGAGTCACACCTTTGCATAATTTCTGTGTACAGAACTGTAACGTGCTTCTGACTAATAGAATATGACAAAGATGATTGTATTTTACTACCTTGATTAAGTCACAATAAATAGATAAGACACCATCTTGCCAGATTGCTGTAGAGATATTCACCTGCTGGCCTTGATGAAGGAAACAGACATGTTCCAAAATGTCTGAGAAAGGGGCCAGGTGGCAGAGAAGTATGGGCAGCACATATGACCTTTGGACCTAAGGGCAGCCTCTAGTCAATAGGCAGTAAGAAACCAGGGGTCTGAGGTAATAAGCCTCAGGAAATGAATACTTCTAATCACCTTGGAAGTGGATTTTCCCAGAGTCCATCTTCCAGATGAAAAAGCTGCACAGCCAATACCAAGATAGCAACCTTGTAAGTCTCTGTGCAGAGGACCAAACAAAGCTGTGTGTGGACTCCTTACTCAAGAATACTGTGACATAATAAATATGTGTTGTTTTAAGCCACTAAGTTTGTGGCAATTTGCTGCACAACAATAAAACACTTTTTTATTGCTTTATTTTTTTTTACTTTTACTACTCTGTCTTTTTGGTAACCTTGATTTGTTTTCCCTCTAATAAAGCCTCAGATTTATATTGCCATAATGTATAAGTGTATTGATAATTTTGGAATACCTACTTAGATTTTCAATGAACTTTGTTCATATGGACTAAAAATATTTTTTTACTTTCCTTCAATATTAAATATCTTTGTATTGAAAATTTTCCAGCACATAGCATTCAATATATTTAAAAGCATATAATTGACTAGTTTTTTGGCATAAAGTTGTTCAAAGTATCCTCTCTTGATCTCTCTTATTTCTGTGGGGTCAGTGTAATGTTCCCGCTCTCATTTCTGATTTGTTATGTGCCCTTCAAGTCATAATGCACTTAAAAGATCTAGTGTATAAAAGAATTTGAGTGACTTCCTTTTTCCTTGAAACAGCTACCAATTCAACAAAGAGTTTATTGGTGGCAGCATTGTCAATTAACACAATCCCTCAGGACTTGCAATGCTGTGATGAACAGATTCTACTGTGGAAAACCATCCCTGACAATAATAATATAAATTCTTTTATAGCCATCAGTTGTAGTAATCAAAGTTTTAAAAGTACCAAAAAACTCATAATTTGAAGTTTCTACACTAGGTGATCAGATTTTTTAAAATATTAGGATGTCAGTAAAGAAGCAGTTCTTTTTTTCTCTCTTGAAAATAACTTCTTAAACTGACTTGCACTTTTGAGTTAGTCTGAGTTCCTAAAGCAAACATGCTCTTTTCATGGCAACCCTAAAATAAACTTTTTTTCCTTTTCAAAATACTTGTTTTATGATCTTTAAAATTCATTTGTAATTTATTTTTCTAGTATTAGATAACAGTAGATGTCTTGGAATAAGTGCCATTTGAAACAACTAATCTTTTTATATTGTTTGCTCAAAATTCACAAAAGTAAAGATTTCATAAGGCTCAAATAGGAAGTTAAGGAGAAATTTTAGGAAAACTTGAGCTTCTGGTATGATATCTGGCTGGGTACAATGGATAAAGATAAAGACTGTGGTCTGTCCAGGATGGAATCTAACAAAGACCTTCCCAAGTCACACACACACACACATACACATACACATACACACACATGCACATTCCCAAAACTATGACCAAAATGGGCTACACAATACATTGTAAATGTGCAAGAAACAAACCATTTGAATAAGGGAGCAATTAGGAACTCTGTCTGCCTATATTGATCTTTTAGTACTAAGGAGAGAAAATACTACCCTTTGAGAATGTGTATCATTTATTGGACCTCTTATAATTTTTGACATACTACATTGCAGCAAGAGAAAATTAAAAATTTGAGAAAAATTGAATAAACAAACAAAAAATACTTTAACCTGAGAAATCAATTATAATCTCCCAATTAGTAGTAAACATGAGATATAAAGACAAATCTTCACTGGAATACTATAACTCCAATCTTTCTTCACAGATATCCCACAAACAAAATTCCAAAACAAAAACTCATTTGAAATTAAAAAAAAAAAAAAACAGCTATGTGCATAATAATAATGTACCAAAAGTTAAGGCCAAAAAAAATTTTTAAAGGCAACAGGATGAAGCATACAAATTCTAGAGATTAAAATTGTCAGACATAGTCGATAAAGCACATATATCTAATATATTTCATGATAAAAGAGAGTGGCTTAAAATTATAAGCAAGTAATAGTATACCATATAGAGAGTGACCAAATAGATCTGAAAAGCAAACAAAAGAAAACAAAAACTTAAAAAGAAAATATGGTAGGTGAATAAAAATCTGAAATTGATTTTTAGAGTTGAAATAAAACATACAAAATTATTACATGGTTAAAATAAAAAATCCAAATTACACATGATGGATTATATTATTTATAGCAGATTGGACAAAGCTGAGTAGAAAATTAGTGGCCCAATGTGATGGGATCTCTGAAGAAATTGTCCACTATGCCACTTAGAGGAGAAAAAAGAGATTGCAGTATGAATGGTAATATGAAAAAGAGAATGAGAAATGAAAGGTAGAATGGGAAGACCAACCTATATCTTATTGAATTGGTATAATAAAATGAAATTGAGAAAAAATGAAATTAAGAATGGGGACTCAGAAATACCTGAAGAGAAAATGAATAAGAATTTTACAGGATTATTCAAGGATATCAGTCCTCAGATATATGGAACTAGTGGCTATCTGGTATGTCATGGGAATACAGGCTTAGATACAACAGAAACTTTCAGGAAATGACCACTATATTATTTACACAGTATAAAGGGTCCAAAAGAGGAGAGGAAGAGATCTCATCTTGGCCAGTCTCCCAGGGAGCACCTTCATGGGTCAGAGTCATTGGATCTCAGCTCTGTATGCCCCACATTGTATTGAAGAGGAGAGATCCTGCGCTGTTTGAATGTTGAGAATTTATACAACCAAGGGGGAAGGAGTCCTGATACTGAGAGTTCCTTCCCTTATAAGCATCTGGGTTGCTTGTTCCCAGTTTCTGGATTTAAGGTTTGTCAAGCTTGTGCAATAGAACTGCATCTCCTTGGGCAGCAGAATGGAAACCACTAAAATATCTGTACACAGTGGAAAAGGAGGCAGGGTTAGGCAAGTGTTGGGAGATGATCTTTGAGTGTACAAGTAAGACATCAACATTCAATAAGATAAATAATAGTCAAGACATAAATAAATCTTTGAAAACTAAAAAAAAAAAAAA
>JAQZBX010040834.1:0-12058 GCA_029593785.1 Cabassous unicinctus | reverse complement strand
ATATTTTAGGATGAGGTAAAATTACTGAATAACTTTAGAGATATAACTCATTATACATATTTAAGTGGCTATGCTTATCACTTAAAATAATATTTGTAATTAATATTGCTGCAAATGAAGTTGAAGAGAACAAAAGGAATAAGAAAAAGAAGAAAAAGACCTGAAAGTAATCAAAGTCCAGAAATGAAGAAAATATATAAAATATCTTTAAAATGTCAAAGAGAAAGAACATAATAAGTTTGAAGAAACTTATTAAACCATTAAATTAAACCATTCTTTAAAAACAGAAATATTTAACCTCAACAAACTGCAAAATCTAATTATATTCTGCTTACAGGGCACAATCTAAATTAAAAGAACCCAGTTATGTGGAATGTAATAAAGTCAAATTTAGATTAACCATGAAATATACAAAACAAAACTTATGTAACTATACTAATTTCAGACAGGTGTATTTTAAGGGAAAAACATTATGGAATCAAAGAATGTCTCTAGGAAATATGAAAAGTTCGACTTACAAGGAGAATATAACAAGTCTAAATACATATGTAGGAAATAACAATCTCAAAAAATAAAACAAATTTTACGCCTCTTTTATCTTAAAAAATTGATATATACCACCATAATGAGATATTTTAGTATAGCTCTATCAGATATTGTTAGATCCTCGCAAAAATTGAAGGATAATAAAAATTTTAAGGAGTTCTATTAACAATCTCAATCTCTGAAAATATATCTAACAACTGGAGCATAGAATTTCAAGCACACTTACCATATATATGAAATTTGACCCATATGCTAAGCCATAAATCTGAGCTTAAAATTTTCCAAAGAATTAGTACTACTGACTCTATGCCTAGGCCAGAAAAGAACTATTTTAGAAAATACATTTAGAAATATAAAAATCTGTTTGTAAATAATTCATGAATCAAGAATAAATAAATAAATAAATAAATAAATAAATAGAATCAAAATTGGTGCAAAGATGGTAAATTGGAATTATAAGAACTTTCACTACTTCAAATGTTTCATTAATAATTGAGAAAGATACAAGATGAGTGAGCTCTGCAGTTATATTAGGAAGGTACAAAATCATAATACATGTAAATCATAGAGAGAAGAAAATGATAAAGTTATGAGAGGGAGAAAAGGAAAGCAACCATAAAATAGAGACAATTGTAGAGGCCAAAGCCAAATATATTAACAGGATTAATAAATTAGCAATTATTTGCAAATATTAATGAAGAAAATTAAAATGAGAAAAGATCCAAATATTCAGTATCAGAAATAAAAAGATTAATTACCATGAGGCTACAAACAATTGTTTAATATGAAATGAGGAATGATTTCAATCCAATAAATTTAGATGAAAAGTTAGATTACTCAAGAAAGAAAGCGTAAGGTTAATTCTAGAGGTCATAGAATTAAAAAATTATAATCAAATAAACTTAATCTGTAGTTAAATATCTACACCCCAACCTACCACATACCCATAAGACATTAAGGTGATTTTAATAAACATTCAATCAACAGATAATTCCACTTTATGCAAATTTTTTGAAATAAAAGTAAAAGAGGAAACTCTCAAAGTCAATTTTTGAGAATAGTATATCATGCTAATAATGTGAGATGAATTGTACAAAATAGACTTCTTAAGCTAATTTCACTCTTTATCATAGTTACACAGATATTATTTCTACTTTTATTTCTATTAGTTTTTGCTTCATGTAGATACATATACACCTGTTGTTAGGAGGATTTACATTTAGGATTGCTGTATCTTCTCAAGAAATTGAAGTTTAAACATTATACGATGTCTTCCTGCTGAGTTGACACATTTATTATTATAAAAATATCCCTTTTTATCTCTGAAAATTTATTGCTCCAATGTCTACTTTCTGCTATCAATATAAACATTCCACTTTTCTATTGATTCAACGTCACATGATGTATCATTTCCATCTATTCATTTTTAAAATTGTTTTGAAAGTGCTTTTCCTAAAGAGTTAGGTTTTGCATTTTTATTCAATTTTTCAATCTCTGCCTATTAATTTGGGTATTTAAATTATTTCTATTTGATGTAACAATTAATATGTGAACCATAAATCTGTCATATTTCTAGTTGTTTTTTGTGTCTCATCTGTTTTGTGTTTGCTTTTTCTGTGTTTTCCTGAATTAATTGAGGATATTTTATGATTTTTATTTAAACTCCACTATTGGCTTACAAATTAAAGCTTTTTGTCTATTGTTTATGTGGCTACTGAAGGGTTTACAGTAAGTCTATCTTATCACATATTTATCTTACCTTATCTTTTTCTTTATCTTAACACTACAAATATTATACCATTTTACTTTTAGAATAAGAGCCTTCCAATAGTTTACTTTCATTTTCTCTCAATCATCCTTTTTTCCACATTGCTATAAAATTTATTTCTGCATGTGTTATAAAGCTTAAATTACATTATTTTTTTTTCACTTTAGAATTCCAACTACTTTTTTTCTCATTAAAATTGAAATTATTAATGTTGTGATTAATTTAGATGACTTTTCTTTAACAAATCATTTTTACTGATACATATTAATAAAGCATAAATCCCTCCACAGTGTACAATCAATGATATTCAGTGTAATCACACATTCATCAATTCGATCCTTCTTAGAGCACTTTCATTATTCTAATAATAATAATAATAAACAAAAACAAACAAAACTAATCACCTCTTAATCTTTCTATGCTTCCCCTGCCATACATAGCTGCTATTCTCTTTCCTTCTCTCCGGTATATTTATAGTTATATTTGGTAAAAACAGTCTTATATATGCAATATCACCCATATTCATGTTTTACATGAGCTTTTACTATCTTATACAGTCCTATGTGACAGTTTTTAGCTTTCCTTCTAGTAATATACATGTCCTTAAGCTTTCCCTTTCAACTACTGTTAGACTAATATGCTTTCACCATTTTTATTCATTTCCAAAGATTTACAAGCAACTTTTTTACCAATTCTGCACAGAGTTACCCTCAACTTTCCATTCTCTACCCTCCTTCTATTTTCTGGTGACCTATTTACTTTTAAAATTACTAAAAATAATAAAAATCTGTGTTTTTAACATTTATCTTCCCTTTTTCCACCACTGATATTCTTTTTTTTTTCTTGTAGCTCCCATTTTCATATTTTCAGCTGATGATTTCATCTTCATTTTCTTTAACGTATCTTATAAAGTTCTTATAATCCCATATCTAGATCATTTATGAATCTGGTTCTATTGATAGACAATGGATTGTTTCTTTCTAGCTCATTTGTGTATCATGTACTTTTTAAATTGATTTTCAGATATTATATAGATAAGAACAGACTTTCTAAGTGTGTCTGATCTTCTCTTAGCAGTAGTTGTTCTCTGCTTGTATTGTTGTAGGATGAGGGGATCAAGAACTTGCTTGCCCCTTCCTTGAGGGCACAGGGTTTTGCTTCTAGTCCTCTCTCAGTAGCAATGTATATTTGTGTGCACCCTGTGGAAGAGGAGTATATGGCAAACTAAATACAACAATGTATAAATAGCTCATCATAGACAAGTTCAGTTTACTTAAAAATACACATTTCTTAAAAATTATAAATTAATTTGTGCAAGCCACCAAATTAAGATAGTTTAAGAAAGAATCCTGTGATCTTCTAAATAGCTACAGAAACTAGTTAATAAAACAGGACTTCCTCACTCTAATACTAAAGATATAAATAAATCTACAGGTAACATCATATTTAATAAAAACATTTTGATGTAACCCATTTACATGCAAGTAGAAGTCTTGAATGTTTGATACCTCTATTCCAACTAAACCCTGCTCTAAAAGTGCTGGAAAATGCAGTAAAGTTAAATTAATTATTTAGTTAATTAACAAAGTGTAAAATGTTGCACAGAATTAAATAAAATGGCATTATTTGTAGAGGATATGGTTGTCTAGGTTGATTACATATCGCAATCTACAGCAAATTATTGGAATTAGTTAGACTTTAACAAGATTCTTGGATACAAAATTAATAATTTTTAAAAACTACTTCAAATTTCCAATATCAGTTTAGATATATAGAAAATTGGCAAGAGTGGCATTCATAACAAAAGAATGCTGGGCAATTTGCAAATTAATTACTTTTGTTGAACCTATCAAGGAATTCTGTTTGCATGCAAACAAGCACCCCCAAGCAAAGAGTGTGACAGATGGCAGCACAGAGAAACAGGATTTGAGAGTTGCTTACCTGGGGCAAATGCTGCCATATTCTTCATTAGCTAACAGGAATATTAAACTAGAACATTTTAAGAAATTGCTAAAGTGAAGTGTGGTCCAGGACAAGAGTGTAAACCCATGGAGCTGCAGACTTAGGTGGATTCCCATGATCTTGCAGGTTTTTCTTCCAGAAAATGCAGCAAGCTCTCAAAGAAGGAAAAAGGAGAAACCAGAGAAAGTGTCTCCATACAAGTGGATGAGGAAAGGGACGTCAAATATTGCAGATTTCTGCCTGGGCTCCATTCCTCTATATTCACTACAGAACTAAGGGCATAATTTGCAGAGGCAAAGTAATCAAGCATAGGGTGTGGGTGGAATTTAATGACAATTGGAAGAATGGAATGGAGGCAACTTCCAAAACACTCTTCAGACCCATCTCCCTTATCTCCCCTTGAAGATAAAAAAATTACCCTGGAGGAGAAAGGGTTTCTAAATGATAATTGGTGGACAAGAAGAAAAGAAAGTCTACCCTTGTGGGAGCTGCAGGCATATATGTGAGGCCCAGCATTATGTCTGGAGGATTGGCAGCAATGCTTGTGATAGCAACACTTCCAGGACCCAGGTTCACACTGCATGCCTAAGAATGATGCTTACCCAGAATATCAGAAAAAGTCACCCTCATGCACGGTTCCCCTATCACATTAATAAGCATGGAGTGCAGTACAATAGGAGTTGCTGCAAGAGACAGACACTCTCTGAGGAGCATCATACTACAGCCAAATGGGGAGACAAAACCAAGATATCCCTCGAAGAAGTAGAAGATTCTAGTACCAATAGCAAAAACAAATCTGTAAAGCCTTAGCAATAGCATGCTTCAACTCTGCCAAGAATAGAAACAACAATCTTCGAGCATAGCTCAACTCCTGACAAGATAAACACAAATTTCCACACAACTAGAAGTAAAGGTGCTCACCTCCAAGTATCGTCTGTTCTATACAACATTTCTAGTGCTCCTTAAAAATGTGAGATAGAAACAAAGAAATCAGAAAAACAAAGCCTGAAGAGACAAAGCATTCTTCAAAGCCATATTTAGTTATGAAACAAATGTTGGAACAATCAGACAGGACATTTAGATAAATATGATTAATATCTTAGAGATTCCAATGGAAAAAGTAGAAAATATGCAAGATCAGATAGATAATTTCAGCAGATTGGAGGGAATTAAGAAAATAATCAAATAAAAATGATAGCAATCAGAAGGAAAATATGGGAAATAAATAATGCAAGAGGAAATTACCAGTGAGCTTGGAGTTAGGTCAATAGAAAATAGAAATTATAAGATATATTTTTAAAACTCAAAGATAAGAAGTTGAAATTAATTCTCATAAAGTGGTATATTCTAGGTGAAATGAAATGTATGTTAATCAATTTAGTCATGATCATTTCTGTCAAAATTGTGGTCAAGGTAATTGTAATAAATGGATTTGTTGTGTGTTGGTTATGTTTACTCAGCACACTTAGAGTGGTTAAATTAGAATGTGAACTAATTTCATTTTATTTCATTGCAAACATTACATAATTATGAGAAGAGTTGTTAGGAGCAAGAAATTTAAAAAAAAATAGAAGCATATAGGAATGTCTCACCAAAGGGATTCAAATTATTAGAAGTCATTTTAAAGGTGTGATAAACTGATGCATTTTAGTTTTAAAAGTAAAATGTTAAAAAAGAAACTAATTTTTTTTGTTTTACACTTATATAGAGAAATTCAAACAAATTAGTGTAGGCATATATTTATCTTTTTAGTAATGCACCTATAAAAATGATAGTACAATATTTTTTAACATTCTGACCTTTGGAAGTCAATATATCTGTGCTCAAATCCCAACTCTGCCATTTGTTATTTTAGCAGTGTGATATTGGGCTACTTATTTAAGACACTTCTAACAAGTTGTAATAATTATTATCATTTTTAAAATGAGTATAATATCAGTCTTCTCAAACCTGTCCTAACTTCTGTGGGTTTACTGTGATTTAAATGAACCAAAACACATAGTTAAGACCTGTCTTTTCATAGTTATTCAACTCATGTTGTAACACTTATGGCCTAAGAGAAATAATATGGTGGAATATTAATTTTTTAAATTACAAACTTCATATTTTATAAGAAATTAAAATTATCATCTTCAAAAAAAGAGATATTATACCTGTATATGCATTTCAATATCTCTGACAATTCAAATGCACAAACTTTGAGCACTAATATTTTACTCTCATCTAATTTATAGAAATTATTCATCTAATTTAGGGGAAAAAAATCTTTATTTCCCAAAGGCCAAATGTGAATTATTTTTACTTAAAACATTGTGGATAGGCTAAAAATTAAATCATTTTAAGGTATATATATATATATAAAATTTTAATTTTCTGAAAGTCTAACCTATGTATAATGAGAAATACAGAGCAGAGTAGAGAATGATGTTTGAAATGGTACTTTGACTTTAAATACTCATTTTGTAAGACTATTTCAAATGCACTTCAGGTTGACTATTTATAATTACTAATTATTACTCTAATTCATCTCTAATTACTATAATTACATTATTCATAATTAGGGCACCAAAGGCCCAATTAAGATTGGATAGCTCTCAATTTTTGAATTGAGACTGAAGAAAAGGGTTAAGAAGAGAAATCTCAAAATGGCTGCCAGGGCCTCAAGGATTCCTTCAGGCTAAAGGAGTGGAGATTGAACAATCTGACAATAATTCAAGTAGATGCCCAACAGCTTCCTATTTACTTTATGTGTTATGATATAGATATTATAAAAACAACTGTTTCCTATTTTCCCTGTGTCCCATTTCCTTACTTGGAAATATTTAACAAAATGATATTTGCTGATTTTGATTTCTGATATTGTCATTTTCAGGCCAGGTTACTGGCATTTGAATTCTTAAAAAATTATACTCTTATTGGGTTATTATTATTATCACATTTTAATATTATTTTTATTCCTTTCCAACGTGGTTCACTTCATATGCTAGAGTTCCAAAAACAGAATCTATCTCAGTTTTACTCTGTGTTTGTAAATATACTCCACAATAAGTGCGCCCATGTTTTAACTTACTGAGGAGAAACAAACTTTCTCAAGATTTTTCTTTGCCTGATTTTTGTAGTTCTCAGCAACGAAATTCAAATGAAGAATAAATGTAAACTAAGTGCTTTTATACTATGCTCTTCGTTGCCGCAAGCTTTTCCCAGTGGCCTTATTTCCAGAAATGCCTGAAATGGAGCATCATCAAATCCTGGAAAACACATTACACAACTCAGGATTTGATGATGGGGACAGAGCCTGGCCTGCACTTATTTTTTTCAAAGCTGTGTAAGAAATAACTTTGTGGCTAGAGAAGGTAATGACACTGAATACAAACTGACCACTAATTAAAAACCTTGTAGAAATAGGCAAACATCTCTGCCATTTTTTGAAAAAATTCAAATGCAGCATATTGAATCAAACATGGTGATTTCATTTCATCATCACCATGACTGGATATTATAGGTGAGATTCCTAAAAGGAGTTTACTAGGATCACACTAAAGAATACATCCAAAATGAAACTTGATCTGCAGAACTGTGATTTTTGTGCTTTTTCATATAGACTTCATGCTCAGGTTGAATACACTAAGATTCACATAACTGATCAGCTGACTTTGTATTTTTACCAGTCATACTACAGAAATAAATCTATGTAGTCCACGTTTGAGTTCAAGGTTAATGAAATACAATGTCAAGAGCCATTATTTGAAGAACCAGAATAATACAGGCAAAAATAATGCCATCATTCTTTCTAATTATAAAATGTCATTCACTGTGTTTAGAAAATCACTCAGAAAGACCATCAGAAATTATGTGATCCAAAATTTCTCAAAGACATCTAAGATCTCACAGCTAATGTATATTTTTAGATGTAAATAAGTTTAAGCACATTGTTATATTTTGTTTTATGAAAATATAATGCCATGTCAATTTTACTTAGAAATGCCCAAGAAGGACTAACATTTTAAAGGTGGAATATAAGGTTGCATCATGAAGTTTGAAAGAGAGTTTTGAATATATGACACCTTCAACTTAAATATTAAATATATAAGATCAATGTTGGGGAGGGGATGTGGCTTAAGAGGTTGAGCAGCTGCTTCCCACATGGGAGGTCCTGGGTTCGGTTCCCAGGGCCTCCTAAATATTGAAAAAAAAAAAAAACAAGCAAACAAATGAAAAAACCAACTCAGAGGAGCCAATGTGGCTCAGTGGTTGAGTGCCAGTTTCCCACATATGAGGTACCAGGTTTAATCCCCAGCCAGGTACCTCAAAAAAAAAAAAAAAGCTCAATACCTGTCATATTTCACTTGAGGATATAAAATGGATTGATTTAACTATGAATCCAAGCCTCATAATTTATCTTAACTAATTTAAAGTTACTCATTTTATCAGAAAAGAGAAAGGTAGGTGAATATAGTGTTTTAGATCCTGGCTGCTGACTCAGACTCCCTTGGTTTCAACTGCTAAAGTTTCTGAGACATTAGAGAAGTCACTGAATCACTCTCCTACAACTTCATCTGCAGATAGGAATAAAATTAGTACCCAACTCTTAACTTTTTGTATATGAAATGCTCTATGCATGTTTACTATTACATTTATTTTTATTATTATAATTAATGCTGCATATAGATGATGTAATTGTGGGAGTGGTAGTAACCTCAGCCTAACCATACATGGGTTTGTATTCCTACCTCCAAGAATGTGATGGCTGGAGAGAGGAGAGTTAGCTAACGTAGTAAGAAATGGTGAGGCATCTAAAAAAATTTGGCATCTGAGACTACCTAGTCATCCTATTCCAAGATTAAGTCTAGGGTGTGTTTTGTGTCAGCAGATAACTTTGAGGGAAAAAGTGATCAAAGCCCTCAAATGAGATTTTGCCAAGTGTGACTATTATAAAATTAATAGTGAAAGAAGCTGAATTATGGACATGAGAGAGGTGTGAGCAGTAATGCTAAAAGCATGCAACCAAGAATAATTTTAAAGGACTCAGAATGGAAGATTTAAAAAATAATATTCCCTATCTTTACAAGAATCTTTTTGTAGATAGAGTTAAAATACTAAGAAATGCCCAGATGATATCTATATGATATCATGCAGATGATATCATGAATTCCTAAGTATGTGTATTGTAATGACAATGAAAAGTATAGTAAATATATTTAATTATAGAATCTAAAAAATAATAATAGGAAATATTTGTTGAATAAATGTTTTTAGTTAGGGACTGTAATAAGCACGTTAAATGAATTATCTCACATTCTTAACTACAAATCCTCTACCGTAAATACATTATCAGAACTAGTTCTTAATTAGCCTTATTGATAAAATATAGGTACAAGAAAATATGCTTTTTTACATACATAGTGCAAATGAATTATGCTACCAGCACCCATATTAAGATGTAGTATCTTTATATACTACTAATAAAATATAAATTTTAAAAATATAAATTTTAAAATTACTAAGCTCAATAGCTTCATAAGTATTTAGTGGTAAGCATACTGAAACATGTGTAATACCTATTCACTGAAAACTTCAAGTTAAAGAAGGCTTAAATAAATTAAGTGATATATACCATGCTCATAAACCAGAGGATTCTATACTGTTATTCCTTTGTCTTCATCTGACAAGCTTGTGCCACTCTGGTCAAAAATAAAAATGAATCCTTGGTAAAGACATTATTACTGTATCAGTGGGATCAGCTCCTATGTCTATGTGACACCACTGATTGATCAACATTATATGATCTCAAACAGTTTTAAGATAATTCCCTTAGCACTGAGATGTCAAATATTTTAGCCTTCATTGAGGCAGTTATTTTCTCTCAATGCCCTAGACACTCTATGGTAAGTGTCACTTCGAAGAGCTCACTGAGACCTTCAGGCCACCAGTGCATGCCATTTGTATTTTTGCTGCAGTTCTGTGTGTGATCACCATCCCTCTTTTAAAGAGCCCCAGAGAGAACATAGCTCACTTGGCTCCTGATATGCTCCAAGGACAGTTGACTGTTTTGTTATTGGCTCCCGGTGAGAGCTTAAATTGCTGAGCAACCTAAAATTTAACATTTCTTTATTGCAATGGTGTAGAAGTCTTGCTTCTTTAAAGATAAAGTTTTAATCTCATATTAAAATTGATTTGAGGTATAGACCTAAGACAGAGTTTGTGAGATTCCATTATGTGTGGCAAAAACATCTAAATGTTACATTCACAGTTTTGTTTTGTGTTTTCATATTGTGGGAAATGCATGAAAAAATCCTTAGTGTTAGGCAAAAGGCCTTTGAGACCTTAGATGTCAGTTATAAAAGACAGATTGCTATACCTATAAATTTGTCTCTCCTGGAGCTGACATCCAAGGTCCCAGGGCCTTTTTTTTCCCCTTCACTGAGGATTTTTTATGCAATTCCTACTGCATAGTACATTCCATTCTTTACAAGAACTGTTGAGTCATTAATATTACAGACAGCCAGACACCTTGCTTACTGCCGAAGAATGGGAGAGTGAAGTTAGAAATGAACACGCAAAACTACACACTTATTAATGTTAATAAGGGAAAATAAAGTCTTAGTTACAAAGAAAGATTTGCTATGGTCATGCACACAAGTCTGGGAACATTCTATGTATCTAATTTTTAAAAGGATAAAGAATGTGATGACCTATAAGGATATATATATATATTTTTTTGGTAGAAGTTATTGAGCTAGTTAACTGCTAATAATTTCAAAAACTGAAAATATTTGTTCCCTGTGAACTTTGTGGCTTTATGCTGATAATTAATAAATGATACTTTTGAAGTTCAAATATAATTCATCTAGTCATAGGCCTTCACAGGAATGTAACAGATGAACATAGATAGTACCAATATGATTTTAATTTCTTACAAAAAATCATATTGGCTTTAGTCCTTTGGTTCTATTGTTTCAGTTTGTGATTTTGGAGTGAATTTCTTTCTTTTTTTTTTTTTTTCCAGATGTTCAAACAAAACTGGGAACCTCAACTTTCAGGGGATATATCCAGAGGATTTCTGACTTGATCCAGAACCTATTTTAGAATGGGAGGGTTTACCTCTCTTCTAAACTTTTTTTGGATGAAAGTTTTGACTGTGATGACTTCCACTCATATCTATATATGAGATAGATTTGTTGGGCTAGCCTGGTGTTCTCAAATAGCAACATTAAATAACAACAGAAGTTTAACACAAGAAATTATTATGCATTATAATTTCCAGTTTTGCAATAATGAGAAAATTATATCTTTCATAAAGGTACTTTTATTGGTGGGATTTATTTGAGAACTAAGTTGATAATAACAATTCAGATTTTATATTTTATTCACAAGAAAGAAAGGGAAATAATACTACCTATTTATTGAACATTAAAGAATGTCAGGATTCTAATTGGAAAATTTCTTTTGTATTTCAGAAATATTATTTATTTTTATGCTAAAATACTTGACTCCTTAAATTTTCTCCTAAAGCTGTATTTTCCTTTTGCATAAGATGTCTTGTGTGAATAAGGTAGTCTTTATCCATCATGTCTTCATTCTCTCCTCAATCAAATTTTATTATAGTCTATTAATGTCCATATGGACATTAGTTTTAGAAAAATTTATAATATACTTCAAAATGTGGACTCTCCCCAACTCATAAACATCTGTCTTGAAAATGGGCTTTTTTCCCTTTGCCTCCTTTAACTCTCTGTATCATACAATATATTTGCTGGACACTATCTTCTCTCTTGGGCTATG
>JAQZBX010040833.1:0-22558 GCA_029593785.1 Cabassous unicinctus | reverse complement strand
TGATGTAATTATGAATTCCAAAAATATAATTGGATCATGCTTGTAAACTGATCTGTTAATCTGAGCATGATTAAGTTATGATTAGGGCGTTGACTCGGCCACATCAGTAGGGCGTTAAGCCCCACCCCTTGGTGGGTGGGGGAAGAAAATATAAAAGGCATCACAAAGAGCAGAGTTGCAGCAGTTCTTTGAGAAGCAGTTTTGATGTTGGAGTTTTGATGTTGGAGAGAAGGCCCCAGGAAAGAGAAGTGAGCTGTTCACCTGATAGTCTACAACTGGCCTTGTGGAGGAACCAGAGGAGCTAAGCCCAGAGAGAAACGCAGCCCCAGGAAGAGAGGAACCCAAGAAGCCTGAACCCTGGCAAACGTTGGCAGCTGTCTTGCTCCAATATGTGGCAATGGACTTTGGTGAGAGAAGAAACTTAATACTTTATGGCTTGGTATTTGTGGACTTCTACCCCAAATAAATACTCTTTATAAAGACCAACCCATTTCTGGTATTTCACATTAGCACCCCTTTGGCTGACTAATACAGAGACACAGAGACACACACAAGAGAGACACACATAGAGAACGGAAGCTGCTATTTTTGATCCTGCCATGTGAGAGAGGACTTGAGGATCACTAGCAGCCAAAGCTTAAGCATGAAGCCCCCAAGAGACTGGGCCCACAGAGCAGCTCAAGGCTTAAGTGACAAGCCATATACCTGATATCCCATAGCTGAACTTTGGAAGAAAGCAGAGCAGCGAGACTGAGAAAGGACATCTGGAAAGAGACAAGCTCTATGCCTAGTTGCCCACAGATGAGCTCCAGAAGCTGGTAGATTATGTAGGAGAAGGCAGGGTCCTCAGATCTTTGCCATATGATAAGACACCAGGAGCAATACTAGTTGACTTTGACATCCTTCATGGTGCTTTGACTTGGACATTTCACATTCTTGGGAATGTAAGCTTTTACCCTAAATAAAATCCCCATTGTAAAATCCAACCCATTTCTGGTAGTTTGCATTATTAGCCCTGTGGCAAACTAGGAGAGACTCATAATTGATAAATGTTCAATTTGTATATTACACATATAATTAAGGGTGTGGTGTTTTATGAACATAGCTTAAGTATGCTATTGAAGTTAATCAATCAAATGAGATTGTTATAGATTTAAGACATTAAATATAAGACCCAAGGTATCGACAAAGAAAATATCAGAGAATATGCAAACTCATAGAGAAAGTAAAGTAGAGGGTACCAAGAGTGGAGTGCAGGGACAAATTGTAGTTAATATATACAATGAATGTAGGTTTCTGTTTGGGGTGAAGGGAAAATTCTAGAATGCATGGTGGTAAGTGTACTACAACATTGTGAATGTGAGTAATCCTACTGAATGGTATGCCTGGGAGGGTTTGGGATGGGAAGATTTATATTGTATATATGTTTCCAAAATTTTTTTAAAAAAGAAAGATAAACTGGAGAGATAATAACTATGAAATGCAACATATGCTACTGAGTGGAATTTAAGAATGGAAGAAAAAAAGGCTAAAAAAGACATTATCAAGGCATAAGAATAAATTGGAACATAGAACATAAGCTTTATATCCCAGTTAAATGTCTTGAACTTGATAACTGCACTTAATGGTCGTTACATAAGTGAATATCCTTATATGGAGGAAATGTCCATGGTAGTATTATTGTTCAATGATCATGATGTGTACAACTTGCTCTCAAATTTTCAGAAAATTAAAATAGACATATGATAAGCTGGTATGGCAGAGGTGACAAAATGTTGAAATTGGTGGATCTAGTTATTTGGGAGTGGGGTGGGATGCAGAAAGGAAATCTGATATTGTGAAAAGTGGTGTTTTGGCTTTTCACTTCCTTTCCTTAACCTTGATTTTTTCCATTTTGATAACTACAGTTTCAAGGATCCTGAGGGCAGGTGTAAGAGAGGGAAAGATAAGAAGAGCCTTCTTACTTAAATTTTGCTGTCGCTAACTGTTTTTACTGAATTATCTAAAGTACTTCCTTAAAAGAGAGTGAATTTTTCTTTTTCTTTTTTTATCTATTCAATTATTCAGAATTGCAGTGCACATCTTTTTCACTTTCACCTTACGTGAGTCTCCATCTCCCCCAAGCTGTCTTGGATATCTCTGGCTCTGTCTTGAGTATGGCCCATTTTTGTTTCATGGGAAATCTCATCCATCCTTTGCCCAACATTGGGACTCTAGACAAAGCCTTTTATCCTAATGCCACTTGCTGATTCAACCATATCTCTCTCCTTTGATGACCCAGGCATCATTTTCCTGAATCCCTCAAACTGCACAATTTTATTACACCATCTAAGTAATCTTGCTAAAGTCTCTTCAATTTTCACTGAGGGTTCCAACCTTGCCCCTTCACTATTATAAGGGTTTATGTTTGATATGCTTATGTTTGTATGGCTGTATTTGGGAGTGGGTACTCAGCACATTTCTCTCTCTCTCTCAGAACAAATTATCAACCAAAAATGTTCCAATAATTTATCACTCATGATCATTTTGTAAACTCGATGATGGCAGGAGATTAAACAGGGTACAAATGGATCTTAAAATTGTGTGGCCTTCAGTTTTAGTACTTCAGTTAGCAATGGAATGTGCTTCATCTAACAGTCTTATTTTAACATCCTGCCAGTAAGAACAAACAATAGTATATTTAAATCAGCAAACATAAGTTTATCACATGTCCCTTGAGTTTTTCAAGGCCCAATAAGTTTAATTTATTAAAAATATACACTTTACATAAGCTATGTTGTAAAGCTATAAGTATATATTGATTAAAAATCTATACTTTACATAAGCCATATCATCTAAACATAAAAAGAAGACTCAAACATGCTGCCTTCACATTATTCCTGACATAGTCAGTATATATTTAGGCATGTTAGGTGTATGGAAAAATTCCCCTTTGTAGAGTAATATGAATAAATAAGATCATTCTCTTTTGTCTTCAATATATATATGTTTTTAAAATCTATAATAACAGCATTATTTATGCATATATAGACTGGCAAATTTAAGAGGTTAAGGAAGCATAGTTCCTGGGACTTGTATCATTAATACTCAAGGTAATTTAATAGGATAAAGAGGAAATTAATCTGTTGTTTGAAAGTAAATTTAGAGTACATATTCTTGGAAGTTTTTGTTTTACATTCTTTTTTAATTGTATAAGTTCATTTCTGTTCACAAAGCAGATATGTAACATAAGCTTTTATACTTTTGTTTCCTAATTTTTGACAGATATAACTATACCTACAAACAAAAGAAATATAAATAATGCCTATGACATCGTTGCTGCCTAAATATGATCCCAGTTGATTTGGAAATGGGATTGCAACTAAAAGTAGCATTTGTAATAACAGCCTTTGTTCCTCCCAAGATATTAGCCAGAGTTCACTTATTTAACAAAATATATTGTGCCAGATACGGTGAATGTTGGAAGAAGGAGGAAAAGAAAGAGGAGGAGGAGGAGGGAAAAATGCAGAAGGAGAAGAGAGAGAAGAGGCAATATGGTGCTTTAACCAAGAGCTTAAAATCTCACACATATGAAAAAGAGAAAGGAAGATAGAGGATCAACAGCAATGAAGTACAATGTTTAGTTCTTAATGAAGTAAAATTTGTCTTCATTGACCTCCAAATTCATCAAACTCACTTAAAAATAACTTGTAATTAACTATTACTAGTGATTCACTTATGATTTGATTTACTTGACTAATAGTTTGCTTGAGTTAGTTTGTAACTTCTTTGAAACAATGATTTAATATTTATTGCAGACAGATAAAAAGATTGTCAACAGGAAAATTATTCAAAACTCCAACTCTTATCCATAGTAACATAACAAAAGTACATTTTGAAACAGAAGTGGAAATAATAAAATGCTAAATCTGGTCTTAACTAAAATTTGCAAAGTTTAATGGGAGTTTGTTTTTAAAAGTTATATATATAATGTTTTTAAAATGATTATGGGTCAGGATCTGCAACAGAGACACAAGAAAAATATTTCTGAGCAAACTTATTTTGGCACTTCCTCTTATTGAACCAGTGACTATAGTCTGTCTACTTGTATTCACATTTATCAATAGAAGAAAAAGGTCAATAGAGAAAATGTATATGAGGTTGTAAAAGTATAAATACACCTATGCAATTATCTTTACTAAATTGATCATTGTGTTTATGACCCAAGGCAATTTGCTTAATTGAAAGTTATATTTCTCATCACCATTCAGTACTGTTTAGGAACAACTCTAAATGACTTCCTATAATTTCCACAATACTGCATATCTATAGACTGTAAAAATTGAGTACAATGAAATTTTATTTAAAAATGCATTTTATTTTAATGACAATACTTTATAAAAGTAATGATAAGTTTTAACAAATGAAGTCCATCAGAGGTTTGCAGAAAAATGCACCAAACTATGAATCAACTAATTTAGGTTGAAATTTAAAATATGAAACTTTATAAGGTGCTAATATTCATCCGTATTTACAGATTGCACATATGTAGATTCTGAATTTCACAACTCAACATCAGCCTGATTCCCAATGCAGGAGGAGAGCATTGCCCAATTCAAGCTGAGGTAAGGTGAGGAGACGTAGGTCAATGCCCATGTGGCATTAATCAGAGTCAACATGAGTTTTTACAACAGTAGTTGCTGGGGTTGGATTATGTGGCCAAATTCTGAAGATTGACAGGAGGATCTAAAGTGGTGCATAAGCACTGTCTAATGCTGCCCAGATCTTTTACCAAACATATCTGTCCATGCACAGCTTTAAAATCCAGCTCCAAGACAATAACATGGTGCTGCCATTATGCATATAAATGGGCACTCACGTATGGCCCATGATTGATTCTACAGTGATTAGACAAAATACTCTACATTTGGGGGCCTCAATTTGAAAAATTTAGGCAAGCAATGATGGATATAGGCCATTATATATTTTGTCATAACCCACAAAGCTGTGCAGGATAGAATGTAAACTATAATGTAAACTATAGTCCACTATTAGTAGCAATGCTTCAATATGTCTTCATCACTGTAACAAATGTACCTCACTAATGAAAGGTGTTGTTAATGTGGGAAAATGTGGGAGTGGGAGAAGATGGGGCATACAGGAATCCCCTATATTTTTTATGTAACATTTAAGTAATCTAACGCTTCTTTAAAAAGAAAAATAAAAAATTAAAATACAAAAAAAACTGTTTAGAAAGTAAAAAAATAAAAAAAAATATTTAGGCAAAAGTACCTACCACTACTGTAGGTTCTCCTAAAACTGTAAAAAGTTACTCATGATTTTTCTTGTCAAACACTTAATCTAGGTTATTCTTACTCTTATCCCCCATTTCAAATGGTCTGTATTGCTTTCACACTGGGTGACTGGTTATTTACAGGGTTTGTGCTCTTATCTACTGTGGTTGACAGGTGCATTATTGGCTTCCTTTCTGTTCACACTTCCCTATATCTAGGCATTCTGGTTGCCCCTCTCACAATGATTGTGGACTTGACCATGAGATTTGCTTTGGCTAATGAGACAAAAACAAATATAGTTTAAACAGAGACTCGAAATGAGTTGCAGGTTGAGTCTTTTCCTCTGTGACTGTGCTTGGAAACCTGAGACTACCACTGGAATTAGCTCAAATTAACCTGATAAAGAAATAGAGACCCATGGGGTGAACTCGGGTGATTCAGCCAAAAACCAGCCAAACATCTGATATGTAAAAGTAATGTTATGTCATCCAGCCACCAGTTGAATCCCTAGCTGAAGAAAAACGAATAGAAAGCATATTAATCTGTCAAACTCCCCAAGCAGAAGATATTAACACAAAAAAGTCAAACAATATGTAAAAATTCAGGCCAGTGTGTTCCTATATGTATTCAATAGAAAAATCACCGATTAGAAAATTTAATAAACATAAAATATGCTTGCATTTGCTAGCATTTAAGTCAATGCAAATTATTGTTGAAATATGGTGTTTCTTTATACTCATTTGAACTAAATTATACGCAAGTGGTAATACAAATGTTGGTATAGATGGAAAAGTGAGTACCCTCATGCAAAACTATGGAAATACAAGCAAATCTTTTTGGAAAGTGTTTTGCCAAAATCTGTCAAAAATACATATATACTTTAAAAGTGGGTGCATTGGAAGAGAACTTATTAGTTTGCCACTTTGTAATACATTATTTTTTCTTTATTTGTTCTAATCCTCACTTATATAAGCTATTTATTGTAAGCACATATCTTGAAATTATCTAATAGTTTAATTAGTAATTTTAAGTAGAATGGCTACATCATTTGAACAAATTTCCAAAAAAAATGGCAAACAATTTAATATTTATTTAAGTGAACTTTTACTGAAGAAGTTTCTTTGATATATAAGATGAATTCAGAAGGGAAATCACAATTAAATTACTTGACTCTGTAAGAATGGTAGATCATTGTTGTTGAATCTTTTTCTTAGCAAAGTACACTTGATGCAGCTGTTATGTGCCAGGCCATCTTTTCGAAGCCAATGAGAGTACATGATATTTCTTGTTATTATTAAAGCATTGCAATGGAGCATCCTGGGCTCTGTATCAAAAATCATGTGAGTGTAGCAAACATGGCATTGGTAAATAATGTTAATATTTCTCACATAATTTCTACTGAAAGTAGAAATTCATTTTGACCTGGAAAATTTTATCACGAATAATATTGTTCTAAAATAGAAAGATATGATTAATATTAATGCATTGATATGATATGTAATTAAAGAAAATTAAAGGTAAATTATTATTTCTGTATAATCAATCAATTTCCTAACATTTAAAGACAAGGAAAAAATATTCTGTGCTTGACCTTGCAATGGAATTTTATATATATAAAATTAAAAAGAATATGTAGACAACCCACAAAATGGCAGTAGAGTAAAGAGCTCCTAGAATCAGCTTCTGCTATTGGGCTGTTGATGAATACCCAGAGCTGTCTAGAGTACTTGTTTGGGGGCTCCAAGAGACCAGAAGTGCATCCTGCAACATCCTTGAAAGAATGAAAGGAGGAGACTGCCCATCTGCAGAGACGATTGGTACATAGAGCACTCCATGCCACAGAGGCCAGTGCCCATCCTCCACTGGAGGCACAAGCCGCCTCAGGAGCTGTTCCATGGCCAGAATTGGAAGCTCCACTTCCCAAAAATGGGGGAGGAAGAGAAGATTGGGCACGAACTTTAGCTACTGATTAGAAAATTCAGTGGGCCAAAGTATAATCTTAAGAACAGCTAAAATTTAAACCTGTCCAAGTCAGGAAGAGGCCGGGAGCCGCCATCTTAACTCTGTGCCTGACATAAGGGGAAGCGGGACTGACTGAAAATCACAGTGCTGGTAGGAACCAGCTTCTTTCCATCTGGATCAGATTGCCACTCTAGCTTAAGCCCAGGACCAACTAGGGCAGGGAGGGAGCTGGGGGGAGCTGTTCCAGCCTCTCCAGGAAACTACAGGTCACGCCACAGAGGCCCATGATCATCCTTCTTTGGCAGTGCAAGCCACCCCAGGAGCTATTCTGTGGCAGGAATTGGAGGCTCCATTTCCCAAAAACAGGGGAGGAAGAGACCATTGGCTACTGATCTCAGCTACAAATTAGTAAATTCGGCTGCTAAAGTATAACCCTAAAAACAAAAGTTTGAGCTTGTCCAAGTCAGGAGGCCGGTAGCCGCCATTTTGACTCCACCCCCCAGCATGAAGGGAAGCTGGGCTGACTGAAAATCACAGTGATGGTAGAAATTGGTTTCTTTCACCCAGATTGGCCTGCAGGCCTAACCTAAGCTTCAGCCCCACCTCTAGCAAGGAGGAAGCTGGCAGGCCCTGCACCAGCCTATCCAGGTAACTGCAGGTACATTTAACTGTCACAGACTGAAAAGTCACAAATATACCAGGGCAACTGTGGTCATCTTGGATGTGCACTGCATAGATTGCTGCCCATACCTGCAGCTCCATCCCCATGCCAGGCAGGGGAGAAAGGGGGATGAAACTTCATCCGTCTCTCTGGACAACTACATCTAGGCCTGCATGAGTTGGGTTATTCCACACAGCTGGGGCTCTGTCAAAGGAGAAAGTTGAGAGAAGCTTCATTGGTCCTTGGAGCAATGAGGGCAGCTTGAGCCTCCACAGCTTATAGCACCAACTACATCCTTGGCTCCTACTATACAACCAGCAAGGGAGAAAGGGCAGGAAGCCCTAAACTAAAGAGAAAAACTGCACCCAGAATAAATACTCTAGTGAGCCAGCTGCCAAGACACCAACAAAAAGTTACAATCCACACCAAGAAAAAGGAAGATATGGCCCAGTTAAAGGAAAAATATAAGCCTACAGATGGCATAAAGGAGTTGAGACAACTAGTCATAGATGTTCAAACAAATCTCCATAATAAATCAATTAGATGGCTAAAGAAATGGAGGATATTAAGAAGGCATTGGATGAGCACAAAGAAGAATTTGAAAGCATACATAAAAAAATAGCAGACCTTATGAGAATGAAAGGTAAAATAAAGGAAATTAAGAATACACTGGAATCATATAATAGCAGATTTGAGGAGGCAGAAGAAAGGATTGGTGAGCTCAAAGAAATAGCCTCCGAAGGTGAACATAGAAAAGAACAGTTGAAGAAAAGATTGGAAAAACTTGAAAAAGATCTCAGGGAACTGAATGACAGCAAGAGACATGTGAACATACATATCATGGGTGTCCCAGATGAAGAAGAGAAGGGAAAAGGGGCAGAAGGAATATGTGAAGAAATAATGGTAGAAAATTTCCCAACCCTATTGAAGAACATAGATATCCATGAGCAAGAAGAACAACATAATCCCATCTGAAAAAAGCAGAATAGACCAACTCCAAGACACATACTAATCAGAATGTCAAATGCTAAAGACAAAGAGAGAATTCTGAGAGCAGCAAAAGAAAAGCAATGCATAACATATAAGAGATACACAATAAGATTAAATGCTGATTTCTCACCAGAAACTATGGAGGCAAGAAGACAGTGGTATGGTATATTTAATATAATGCAAGAGAAAAACTTCCAGCCAAGAATCTTATATCCAGCAAGATTACCTCTAAAAAATGAGGGTGAATTTAGAATATTCACAGATAAACAGAAACTGAGAGAGTTTGTAACCAAGAGACCTGCTTTGCAAGAAATACTAAAGGGTGTGCTACAGCCTGAAAAGAAAAGATAAAAGAGAGAGCCCTGGAAGAGAGTCTAAAAATGAAGATTATACCAATAAAAGTAACTAAAAGTTTCAAAAGAGTGGAGAAAATAATATATGACAGGTAGAACCTTAATATTCAGGAATAAACTTAACCAATGATGTAAAGCACTTGTATTCAGAAAACTACAGTTCACTGTTAAAAGAAATTTTAAAAAGACTTAAATAATTGAATGGGCATTCCATGCTCATGGATTAGAAGAGTAAATATCATTAAGATGTCAGTTCTACTCAAATTGATGTACAGGTTCAATGCAATACAGTTAAAAATTCCACCAGCATTTTTAAAATAAATTGTAAACATGATTATCAAACTTATTTGGAAGGGTAAGTGGTCCTGAATAGCCAGAAACATCTTAGAAATGAAAAGCAAAGTTGAAGGACTCTTATTTCCAGACTTTGAGTCATATTACTTATCTACAGTGATAAAAACAGCATGATACTGGCATAAAGACAGACACACAGACCAATGGGACCAAAGTGATAGTTCAGAAACAAACCCTCACATTTATTGTCAAGTGAGTTTTGACTAGCCTGTCGAACCCACCCAGCTTGGGCAGAACAGTCCATTCAACAAATGGTGCTGAGAAAACTGGATATCCATAGCAAAAGAAAGAAAGAGGAGTGCTGTCTCACACTTCATACAAAATTTAACTCAAAATGACTAAAAAAAAACCTAAATATAAAGCAAGAATCATAATCATTGTCTTCATAAAAGAAGACAATGTAGGAAAATATTTTCAAGACCTGGTGGTAGGTGGTGGAATCTTAAAGGAGGTAAGAGGTGGACTGAGATGAACTACTGATATTTAGTGTATGTAGAAGTTTTAATTAGCTTTACTGTAAAAGTGTGGAAATGTACAGAGTTGATGGTAACACATCATAGTGAGTAACAGCTGGTTTATAAATGGGGATGTGGTTGAAAATGGTAGTATAGAGATGTAAATGCCAATTGACAGAAAGCTAGAGAATAATCTAGGGACTGAATATCACAGTAAATGCAGAGGTGGATGAGAATTTTGGTTGGTGGTATAGATTCAAGAGTGTCCTTTGTGAGCTAGAGCAGATGTACATCACTATTGCAGGGTAGTGGGAATGTGGAGAAATATGGGAAAAATACAACTGGAGTGACCTATGGACTATGGTTAACAGCAATAATGTAATATTCTTGCATCTATGCCAAAGATGTACTGTGTTGATAATGGGGGAGTAAGGAAAATTGAGCCAAATATATGCTGTGGACTTGGTAATAATTGGATGATATTATCTCATAATCTGTAATAAATATTCCACCACAGTGTGGTGTGTTGATAGAGGGGAGTTGTTTGGGAATTCTGCACATGTGCATGCATGACTATTTTGTAAATTTACAACTTTTGTCATAAAAATATATTTTAAAAATTATAATAGGTTGGGTTGGGGGAAAAATACACCAAATGTAAGATACGGACTATAATTAGTAGTAAGATTTTGACAATATTCTTTCATAATTTGTAACAAATGTCTCATGATAATTCAAGGTGTTGGAACCCCTATATGATTTTATGCATGTTTGCTTTGTAAGTTCACAACTTCTACTATACACTTATTGTTTATGTATGTTCATGTATAAATGACATAAAAATAATAATAATAGTGTGAGTTGGGGAAAATACTTTGGTTAGTAGTAATATTTTGAGGATTTTCTTTAATCTTTATTTAAAAATATTTAACAACAACGCAAGGTTTTGGTGGAAAGGTGAGGTATGAGAGCCCTGTATGATGTTATGTATGTTTGTTTTGTAAGTTCACATCTATTGCTATATACTTATTGTTTATGTGTGTTCTTGTATAAGTGGTATACTTCAATACATTTTTTTAAAAAGAATATGTAAACTAAGTATGCTTGTTTTTTTTTTTCCTTGATAGTATTTCAGAGTTAAATTCTATTCATTTCTGTAAAATTATTATTTAGTACTTGCCAAATGTGTGTCATTATGCTAAGGAATGGGATTACAAAAAAAAAAAATGCTATTAGAATTTCCCTTGACCACAGGAATTTATAAAAATTAACAGGTAAACTCTCCTAAATAGGTAATTTCCATTAAGATTGGCAAGTGCGACAATAGCGGTATGAACCAGATGAAATGGCAAGACCAAGGAGAACCTTTGCTTTTCTAGTGGAGATATCATTGAACATGTATTTCAAAAGATGATCAGTTAACTCCATCAATCATGAGGGGAGGAGAGAAGGTTTTTTTCAGGCAGAGAGATCAGCATGAGTCCATTCATTTTAAGAACAAAAAGCATTCAACACAGCTGTACCTAAATATCCTGTGTGAGTGTGGCTGGAGAAGAGGCTGGACAGTTAGATAGAGACCAAGCCATGAGGGCTGCTGTGTTCTAAGGAACCTATTTGTTATTCCATGGGTAATGGGTTTGTACAGCATAATCAAATAGTCACATAGTCCTTCCAGTAGCAGTATTGAGGATGACTTGCAGGGCATCTGCTATCCTTAAGGAGTCCCTGGGGGAATTTCTAAAAGACAGTCCCTGGATTGTGACTCTCTAAATGAGTTCAAGATATAGGGTGGGGAAAGTGCCTCAGGTCAAAGGATCTATAGAATTATAAGTAGCATGTAGGCACCCTACCAGAAGACATACCTTTAGGAGTCACTCTATATCCTAGGCACTCCACTTTTCCCAACTTAATCATATAACACATAGGGAAGAGAAATGAAGGGTACAAAAATAAAACACTTTGCTAACCTTTGCCCCATCTGTGGCTCATGTCTTTTCTCTCTGTGTTAAAGTTCATTGACATTTTCTTCAGGAAAAAAGCACAGTCAATTTTGCAAATGTCAGTAAATTTAATGTGCATACAGAATAATAACTTTGTTAAGTAAAACTATTTTATGTTTTTTTAAAATATTCATCATGTGTAAGTATATTCTACTTTATTTTATTTTTCCAAATATAAACCCCACTCTTGTTAATTTTGATGTTCAAATCTTCTCAAGTCAGACATCTTTTAATGTGCATTTTTTTCAATAATTATTAATCCATTTTGACTTAAAAATAAATAAGACATATTCTCTATTTTCTTTCTGTTTATATTCTGGCAGCATAAGTGAAGCACAGTATTTAAGTAGAGTTGGAAACTATCAAAAAGGCTCTACATCATATGGGCAAATAGAAAGTGAATTCTTTTTTGTGGTGTGATCAGTTGGTACGGTATGGGAGTGGGAGTATTTTAGTTGAGTGGCAAGAAATGTTAGCAATTTAGTAGGAAAATATGTTATATAGGCATTCTATGCAAAATAAATGAGGACTGGAGACATAAGGGAAAAGCTGAAAGAAATGTAGTGCCATTAATCATGTTTTGTGGTGTTACAGAAATTCAAACTAAACTGGCTTATAAAATAAGGAAAACTATTGACTCTCAAGTACCAAAGTTCATTGCTAAGCTGGATTTCAGTGCTAATTAATTTAGTGTCTTAATGGTGATTTCACAAACTCATATCTTTCTATTTCAAGTCCTGTTCCTCTCATGGACACTAGAAGCAAGTAGAGATCTATGGGGCTATAGAAAGTAGTTTTTGCTTCCCAGTTGGCTCTCATAAGAGTAAGGGAAAATTTTCTGAGACATCTCCAGCAAACCTGCCCTTGAAGTCATCAGCCCAAATTGAGTCATATACTTATTTTTATATAAATCATAGCATGGTTTACTGGACACCTTTTAGAACAATAAGGCCTTGCCTTTGAGATGATGTCATTTCTCCAAATTGCACCTTGTCGTTTTTCAGTGGTGTAAGGTATTGGAAAGTTAATCATAGTGCCCAACATAGTGTCTTCTGGGAATTGTAAGGCGGTAGTTTTTTAAGTATATAATTTCACTGAATTGTTCTTTTAAGTGAATTAAGTAAATTTATGCTCGCTTGTGCTTTTTAAAATGATTTAATACATATAATTCAAATTAATGTGGTAGAATATTTAATTGACAAAAATGATATTGCAATATTTAAAAAGTCAATTAATATAGAAATATTCACTACATTAATTTAAAAATAATGTGATAAACTGAGTCTTGGATGCTCCATTGTGATTCATTTTCAGGAGTTTAATGATCGTCACTTTTGTTTGTTGTTTGGCCAAACTGTTCATAGAGTCACAGGTATATCAACTGGTTGAAATAAATTCTGATGCGAAAACTCTTGTGCATATTTTTTTTCTTAAATCAAAAATAACTTCATCTCAAAAATGTTTAATTTTTTGGATAAAGTCCAGTCATATTTTTCATGATTGAGTTTTGCATTTAATTTATGAAAAAGAAAGTGTTAGACTATATTTTACAAAATCTGTATTCCCTAGCAAACTGATTTTTCAATCACTTTCCTTAACTCCTTAAACCAGTTCTGTACAATCTAACAGTAGACAGTGAAGAGAGTGCCCTTTAATCTGTGCTAACCAGTACAGTAGCTACTAGCACAGTGGCTATTGAGCATTTGCAACGTGGCAAGTGCAACTGAGGAACTGAAGTTTGATTATATTTAATTGTAAGTAATTTAAATTTAAATAGCCATAGGTGTCTAGTGGCTAACTTATTGGACTGTACAGCCTTAGACTGAAGGAAAAATATTTTGCCTTTCTGCCAAGCAGGGCACACACAACAAATTCTAGCATCCAATGTATTAGAAAGAATGGTATGTATAATAATATTAATAATATACATATCATGGGGAAAACTATAGGAATAATATGAGTGAGAATAAGATTATAACATGCTTTTCATTATGGACCATATTTTAGGAATATTTCATAAACATAATATCATTGAGTTATATGTTATGATTGCAACATATAATCAACAAAAATAATTGAATCCACAATGCTTGCTACAAGTACTATAAAATACCATCTGTATAATTTTTAACAATTACTTTTACTGTTTTTTACAGTACATTATCTCTGCTCTTTTCATGCATTGTGCATTTCATGATAATGACTGTCCAGTCATTCCAAATATAATAAAAGAATTAATGTGCATTCTCTTCTAAAATAAATCAATCCATTTTCTCTATTTAGCAGATTCTTAACTGCTGCTGGTAGTATTTAAATTAATTTAGTCCTATTTTTAATGGACTTGCAAACAACAACTTGTTTCTTTTAGAGTGCTACCCTAAAGGAAGCTAATAGAAGCCTCTATTAGTAGCTTCTATTTCCTAATGACAAATCAAACTTGCATTCCAAATGGGGATCACATGGTAGATTTATAGCATCTGATCTTGTAGTTTTATTTGATAGTGCCTAACTTTATTTATGGCATTTTTAGTACAAAATTTTGTGTCCTGACCTTTGCAAATAGAAGGTTTACTGAGAAAAACAGATTTTTTTTTTAGATGTGCACCAAACAGGATCGTTAACTTTGATTACAATCACGGGTATATTTAGAAGAACCATTTTATGTTTTGTGCTGGGTCAGGGATATGGTGGGAATGATAGACCACTGTTTGCACAGGACCATGTAATTTATCCACTCTAGTATGATTTAAATAATGCATAGAAATGTATCTTTAATCACATCATAGTTAACTATATTTAATAATATATTACAGTTATGAAACATTTTAAAAACATAACCACATTAAATATTTATTTTCCCAAATTTGTAATTTTTCTTTGTTGCATTTCAGAATGAGAATCCAAAATATTTTTAAAAACCATGGTTGCATTATAATTTAAGTGCCTAGTGCTGCCCTTGGAATTTGATATATTTTAGTGTCTTCATGCCTCCTTTTATTCTTCATTTCTAAAATGTGTAAAATGCCTTTTTATGAATACATATACCATGTTCAGCAAGGTGTTTTCATATAACATAAACTAAACTATTTTACTATTAAACCCAGTCTTTCTAAGTGTCTTTGTGTATTCATTAAACATTGCATGCAATTCTGTGTTATAATGCTGCCTTAACAAATTACCACAAATTTAGCAGCTAAAAAATGTTAAAGCATTTTTTATCTCATACTTCTCTAATTCAGAATTCTGAGCAGACTTGGCTTAGTTCTTTCCTTGGATCACAAGAGTGAAATTAAGGAGTCAGCAAAGTCTGCATTCCTTACTCAGATTTCTGGGGAAGAATGCATCCACGCTAATTGAAACTGTGGCCTGAATTCAGTTCCTTCCAGTTGTGGGACAGAGGTCCCCATTTCCCTTCTGGCTGTCAGCCAGAAGTCTTTCTTAGCTTCTAGAGGCTGCTTGCATTCCTTGGTTTGTGTCACTTCCTCTATCTTCAAAGCCATGAACAGCTAGCCAAGTCCTTTCTCATGCTTAGACTCTCTCTCACCTTCGCATCTGCCTTATATCTCCTCTGCTTTCCTCCCTGCAGTCTTCTTACTCTTTGCTTTTAAAGACTCATGTGATTACATTTGGCCCACCTTGATAATCCAGGACAATCTTATTTCAGAAATCATCTGATTAGTAACCTTAATTCCATCTGCAAAATTATTTCACAGGAGGCCCTAGATTAGTGTTTGTTTAAATAAACAGTGGTAGGAATTTTGGAGGGATGCCTTTAGAATTCTATCACAATTTGCAATATAATTACCAAGGGAAAAGGAAAGGAATTCTATTTAATAGTGCTGATCATTGGCAAGATTTTATTGCTGTGTACTTTAAAAGAAAGAAGTATCTGATAATATATTTTATATTAAAATGGCAACAGTTTATATAAAGATGGTAGGGCAATTAATTACTGTCACTCATAGAATCCTTGATATGAGTAGAAAAAGGGCTATTTTGCCTTTGGAAACAGTGTTTTATTGCAGGATAGAATTAATAATCCGTTTGATTATGCATATATCTACAGTTGATTCTGTAATTTTGTTTGTGATTTTGAGGGCCACTCTGTGTATCACAGTCCACAACATTCTAGAGATAAATAATAAACATTCTCTTTCCTCTGAGCACAGACAAGTGACTATGTATAATTTTGAATGCTCATGTTCTATTGGATCCAAGTGCAGCAACTTCGGGTTTGCTTTAGACCTGCATTCTACATATCAAAGGTTTAAAATATGCCATCTGCCTGCTTTTTGTAAAGCATATCTTATTATCTACATGTAGCAGAACTGATCTTGCGTATGGTGATATTCTGCATTCTCCCAGATTTAAATGGATTAATTCTAACAAGCCATTAATTTATTCATCTGCACTTTTTTAAAATTTAGAATATGATTTTAAAAATGATTTTGTGCAGTGAGGCATTTTATAGACTCCAAAATGTAAAAGAGTAAAGAAAAGGTAATGTAAACATTATTTAGGTTGATTGTGGATAAGTGGGTTATCTGCTCACTTATCATAAACCACTTGTCTGTGGTTTGGGAGGATTGTATACTCTAAAATCTAACTTTTTCAAAGTACCTAATGTATGTGCCACAAGTATTTATATTATAAATTGTTACTTCCTCTTATTCTTGGTCACATAATGAATTTATTTAAATTATGTAAGAGTGGTTTTCCAGGCATTCTATTTTTAACAATGTGAGAGAAATAACTGAGTGCTGGACTACAAGTCCTGAACCCAAATGGATAATATTTTTAACCTCTTAGATTGTGTGCTAGAAAAAAAAGAAAAAAAAAAGAACATTTACTTGAGATGAGAAAAAGTCAAAAAAGGAGAAGTGCAATATAGAAATAGCATTTAAATAACCAGGATTATATGTCACCTGTGAGGTATCATAGGTTTGAGAAACAACAGTGCGGCTAAACTACCAATGACTAATGAGTGGAAATTGAAAGCAAGACTATTTAAAAAAATCAATTTGATATGTATTTTCCCCCAACCCACCTGATTATTAATACCTTATATTAGTGTTATATATTTGTTATCATTCATGAGAGAACCTTCTCATATTTTCATGTTAAGTACAGTCCATCTTCCAAATGTAATATATTGACTATAGTTAGTAGTAATATTTTGACGATGTTCTTTCATAGTTTGTAACAAACGTTTCACAACAATGCAAGGTTTCGGTGCTGGGAAGATGTACGGGAGCCTTGTATGATGATATCCATGTTTGTTTAACTATAACTTTATACTTCAATAAAATTGTAATTAAAGAAAAGAAAACATCAATTTTATCATTAACCTTGTCTCTTTGATTGTACCTCCCGTGGATAATAGATTTTGGAAAATTAGGTTTGTGATAAATTACAAGCAATCTGTTGATCATGTTGAAGTGTTTGTCTCCCCAGCCACAAAGTAGTCGTTGACTGATGACTGATGTTACCTTCCTTTTTCTACCAAATGGTCCTAAAGATTATTTGATCTGGCTTCAAAGACGATGCTAAACTATTATTTAATTCAATTTCAGCAAGATGATTTCATTATTTGATTTTTGAAATAAGTACAGTTAGAAAAACAGAAAGCATAGGAATTTATTTTTAAATCAGAGGAGCTCACTTAAAATAACTGGGACCCAAGATCCCCAGACATAAACTAAATGCACTGTCATTTGAACCAAGTGCCAAAATTCGAGTGGTGCCTATAAACATCTCCTTCAAGTTTCCATGCTGAGTTGACATATTTATAGAGAAATATTCACGTGAATGCTTGACATAGTAGATTCTCATTGAAATGAAGAGTAGTAACTATGCAGCAGTGGGAGACCCTAGGCAATGCAGTCCTTTGATAGTATAAATAAGGACATAATTTTGAAACATTTAAGATTCAGATTGTGTCAATAATCCAGAAGAGAGAAGACCTTCAAGTGAATGATAATGGATACTGTTTGTCTACTAGTTAGAGGCAATATTCCATTGTAATTTAACTTTAGAAATAAAAGTATGGATTGCAGATGTAGCTCAGTGAAGGAAAGAAAGGTAATTAGTCTTGACCTTAAGAGTCTTGTGGAGCAATCTATATATGATACATATGACATGTGATAGCCTAGAAACTGATAATGGCTGTAACTCTGTCTTACACATATATTACTTTGTTTTGTCTTATCACTATACCATGTAATGAGCATAATATCAGCATTTAATGCTATCTGTGTAATATTTGTCAAGTTCTTTTATTTCCCTGAATTTTATTTTTCTGAAAGAAAACAGGCTTTGGAGCTTAATATACCAAGACTTGAATCGAGACTGTTTTCCTCACTTGTTCAATAATCTTGGAAAAATTGTGTAAAATATCTTGGCACCATTTGCCTAATATGAAAAATGGAACCATAGCACCTAGCTTTCAAATATTTCAAATGTGCGAATCACAGTTATTTATTATCTTTAATACTGTGGGTTCTTGGTCCCAAAATTTTGAATCTGAGTGGGCTTCTGATTTCTTTAAATAATGGAGCAGCTCTATGACTTGTGTGGCTGCATCATAAATGGCCATGTTGCTTCCACCTGGTTGTCTTGGTAAGCTTACTCTCTGGAGGCTCATGGTTGCACCGTCTTTGTGCTGTGAGATACCCAAATCACATGGATTGGTGACATGTGTCCTCCAGTCTAGAGACCCAGCTAAGCTGATTCTTCAGTCATCCCAGTCCCGGTGGCTGCCATGTCATGGAAGGAGCTTTTTTTGAAGAAGATACTCTAGTACCAGTGTTTTCAACCCTCAGCTTGTCAGTTCCTCCTAGCTTGAGTGTGTAGATATGTTGGAACAGAAAAGAGTTCAGTACAACTGTGCCCTTTCTAAAATCTTGATCCATAGACAACTTGAGCATAATAAAATAGTTGTAGTTTTGTGTCATTATATTAATTATTATATTAATGCCTCATAAGGTTACTGTGAAAAATATAGAAAATTGAAAAACTATGTTTTATAAATCAAAACCATATTTCAAATATAAATTGGTTGGAAAAGAAAATATATAAAATAGTTTGAGTCAGGTAGCAAAGTGGATTTATATACATGATTTAAAATGTCTTAGATATATTTATCAATGACTGATCAGTCCACAAGAGACTTTTTAAAGTTTAGGAAAGTTATGGGTTTGCTCTATTATCCTGAGCTTGATGTTATAGGAGACATATAGCATACATTTGTGCCAGTTGTTCATCAGTGCCATTGTCAAAAATAAAATACTAGACTGACTGGAGATTTAAATAATATGGAATGTATAATACCTACAAACTAGATTTCTCTTTTTATTCTCAATTTCATTTTAGATATCTCCAGGAGGGAGGAAGGTAGCAAAACAAAGCAAAACTTAGCACTGGTATTGAAAGCATGCCAATGTAATGAAAATAAATTCTAAAGAATGAGTGCTCAAGAACAAGTTACATTTCACACTGAATGTAAGGATGTAAGATATGCCAAAAGAGGGCTAAGATGCTTATTATTCAAGAGTGCAAAATGACTTCTTTATGAAAATTTTGTAAGAGATGAATACTAAAATGGCCCGACTACAACAGAAAAATCGTATGTTAGATCAGAACTAGACACTTTAGTTTCATGAGTCATTGGTTTGGAAAAATGACTTAAAGGTATTAAGGAAGGAAAGAAAAAGAAGCAAATGCACAATAAAAAACAGAATATCTATCACAAACTGTGTCAACTGGGGTGATAAAACAATATGATGCATGGAATAGTAGAAATAGAGAATTCAATTTAAAAGGAAAACTTCTCACACCTGGCACTTTTTTGACACAAAAAAAGGGCAAAAACAACATTTTCTCCTTGAGTTAAGACCCCAGCACCTATGAAAGATAGCAGAGTGATCAAACATTAGACATGAAAACTTTTATGTGATTTAAATAATGTTCAATTTTAACTTATGCAAAAAAGATAATTCTTAATTATATAATTAATTTAATAAGTAAACTATAATATATCAAAGCAAGTATTAAAAATAAATGATTGTATTTATAGTGGTTAAGTTAGGTAAAAAAATAACTACATAGTTAGAACATAGCTTTATATTTAGGTACAGTGTTATGTGACTTAAAATACAAAGACCATACATTAAAATCACTTACTCCACCATAGTATGAATAGACATCAAATACAAAAAGAAACATGCACAACATTTTGATTCATATATGTTTGCTCATATCAACAAAGTTATAATGCTTTTGAAGTTATTTTTAGACAGATGAACACTGAGGAAAAAATAAAAACAAATAAGCTAGTCTAGTTTTGTGACAATAAGAAAGGCTTCACAATAAATTCAAAGTAAGGACATAAAATAGAGAACATTGAATCAGCCTTATTTTTATTGGGATCTTGTACTTGTATCTTTTTTAAGGGCCAAACTGAAATATAATTATGCCATGCTAAGAGATGCTAAAGATAATATCAGAACTATAACATTGTGTGTGTGTGTATTAGAATGAGAACACATATAACTATGTAAAGAAAGAGAACACTTTCCCCTAAGATGTAGGTGATTCAAAATAATTAAATATTTAAAATATGCTTCATTTATTTGCTCAAATATAAACAAATTTGTAAAGGCACTAACACTACCTTTTCTGTCATTTTATAAATTATCATATGTGTTCCTTGTGACAACAGCAAAGCTCAATGCAGTAGTCTAACCTGGTGCTCTCAGAATTATCATATGCAATTTGTGAAAGAAAAGAATCAATTTTCTATTTTGATGATTTACTCTATATTTTATTTCATATCTATAAAAATAAAGTCAACAGTTCCAGATTTTGAAATTTAGATTAGGAAGATTTTCATGTTCCTAATTATAAGAAGTTTATCATTTTTAAAAGTGAACTAAGCAGGAGTCTCAATACAGATTGCTGTAAGTGAAATATCACATTGAGATGCTATTTTAATGTGCTGCTTAGCACACTCTCACAATATATGAGTCCAGGAAAATGGAAATGAGGGAGACATTTTTTTTAACTTTATTTTGTACATTTAATAATTGAAAATATAAGCAATTAAAAACTAAAAGGTAAACAGATGAACAAATACATATATTTCTCAATTAAATGTACTGGATACATATAAATTTTTTTTTGAATCAAACAATATGTTACACAATATATTTGGTTCATAGCAACGCAATCATACAGTATGTGTCCTTTTGTGTCTGGCTTGCTTTGCTCAACATAATGTCCTCCAGGTTCATACATGTTGTCATATGCTTTACAACTTCCTTTCTTAGAGCTACATAATATTCCATCGTGTGAATAGATCACAGTTTGTTTGTCCATTCATCTGTTGATGGACACCTGGGTTGTTTCCAACTTTTGGCAATCGTGAATAATGCCACTATGAACATCAGTGTGCAGATGTCTGTTCATATCACTGCTCTCAGTTCTTCTGGGTATATACCCAGTATTGGTATTGCCGGATCACGTAGCAAGTCTATATTCAACTTCTTTGGGAACTGCCAAGCAGTCCTCCACAGTGGCTGTACCATTCTGCATTCACACCAACAGTGAAGAAGTGTTCCTATCTCTCCACATCCTCTCCAACACTTGTATTTCTCTGCCTTTTTAATAGTGGCCATTCTGATAGGTGTGAAATGATGTCTCATTGTAGTTTTGATTTGCATTTCCCTAATCATGAGTGATGTTGAGCATTTCTTGTGTTTTTTTGCCATTTGTATTTCTTCTTTGGAGAAATGTCTATTCAAGTCTTTTGCCCATATTTCAATTGGGTCATTTTTTTTTTTTACTGTTGAGTTGTAACATCTCTTTATATATTCTGGATATTAAACCCTTATTGGATATGTGATTTCCAAATATTTTTCCCATTGAGTTGGCTGCCTTTTCATCCTTTTGACAAAGTCTTATGAGGTGCAAAAGTGTTTAATGTGGAGGGGGTCCCATTTATCTATTTTTCCTTTTGTGGCACGTTCTTTGGGTGTAAGGTCCAATAAACCACCACCTACTACAAGGTCTTGAAGATGTTTCCAAACATTTTCTTATAGTAGTTTTGTGATCCTGTCTTTTATATTTAGATCTTTGATGCATTTTGAGTTGACTCTTGTATAGGGGATGAGATAGGGGTCCTCATTCATTCTTTTGGTTATAGATATCCAGTTGTCCCAACACCATTGGTAGAAAAGACTGTTTTTTCCCATTAGCGTGGCCTTGGTAGGTTTGTCAAAAACCAGTTGACTGTAGAGGTGAGGGTTTATTTCTGGGTTCTCAATTCTATTCCACTGATAGATGTATCTATCTTTATGCCAGTACCATGCTCTTTTGACCACTGTAGCTTTGTAATATGTTTCAAGACCAGGCCATGAAGTTCCTCCCATATCGCTCTTCTTTTTTCGAATGCTTTTGGCTATTCAGGTACACTTACCCTTCCAGATGAATTTGGTAATTGCCTTCTCTAATT
>JAQZBX010040832.1:0-22550 GCA_029593785.1 Cabassous unicinctus | reverse complement strand
AACCATACTGAGAAACAGGAAGACATGGACCATTCCAATGAACAAACTAAAAACCAGGAAGAGATGCAGAACATTGAACAACTAATAAAAATTGTTCAAACAAATATCATGGATGAACTTAATGAATTGAAGGAAGAGATTAATGATATTAAGAAGACACTGGGAGAACATACTGAAGAAATTATAAATATACATAAAAAGATAACGGATATGATGGTGATGAATGGCACAATCCAAGAAATCAAAAGAAGCTGTATTCACATAAGAGCAGATTTGAACAGGCAGAAGAAAGCATTAGTAATGTGGAAGACAGTACATCTGATATCAAACAGATAGTAGAACAGATAGATAAAAAGATAGAAAATATCCAGCAGGGACTTAGGGATTAAACCAACAACACAGAAAGCACAAACATATGCATTATGGGCATCCCAGAATGAGAAGAGAAGGGAAAGGGAAGAGAAGGAGTGTTGAAGGAAATAATGATTAAAAATTTCCCAACTGTATTGAGGGAGAGGGATGTACATGTCCAGAAAACACCTCTAACAATATAAATCCCAGCAGGCCTACTCCAAGATATATAATTATCAAAATGTACAATGCTCAAGAAAAAGAGAAAATACTCAAGGCAGCAAAAGAAAAGAGAACCATCACATACAAGGGAAGCACAATAAGATTAAGTGCTGATTTGTCATCTGAAACCATGGAGACAAGAAGGTAATGGTATAACATAGTCAAGATAATAAAAGAAAAAAAAATTCTTCTTCTTTAGCTGGATAGAAAATTCATCTAGACAGAGAATCAATAAAGAAACACTCTGAATAATACATTCGAGGAACTGTACCTAATACACATTTACAAAACACTACACCCAAATACAGTGGGATAAACATTCTTCTCGAGTGCACATGGATCATACACCAAGATTGACCACATGCTAGGCCACAGAACAACTAGCAAACAATTCAGAAAGTTTGTGATTATACAAAGTAATTTCTCTGACCACAATGGAAAGAATTTGGAAATTACTAAGAGAGAGAGAACCAGATTAGGCAAAAAGATATGGAAGTTAAACAACACACACTTTGACAAACAGTGGGTCAAGGAGAAAATCTCCAAAGAAATCAGTAACTACCTAAAATCGAAGGAAAATGAAAATGCAACATATCAAAACCTATGGGATGCAGCAAAAGCTGTACTGAGAGGGAAATTCATAGCCATAAATGCATATATTAAAAAAGAATAAATAGCTAAAATTGAAGACCTAACTGCACACCTGAAGAAATTGGAAAAACAATAAAAAACTAACTGCAAATGAAGTAGAAAGAAAGAAAGAACAAAGATTAGAGTAGAATTAAAAGAAATAGAAAATAAGAAAGCACTGGAAAAAATAAACAAAACCAAAAGCTGGTTCTTTGAGAACATCAATAAAATTGATAAACCCTTAGCAAGACTAACTAAGAAAAAGAGAGCAGATGCAAATACACAAAATAAGGAATGAAGAAGGGATTATCACTACTGCCCCACCGAAATAAAGAGTATCATAAGAGGATACTTTGAAAACTTATATGACAATAAAAATGATAATTTAGAGGAAATGAACAAATTCCTAGAAACTCACAAGCAGCCTACATTGATGAAAGAAGAAATTGATGAACTCAACAATACAATTACAAGTAAAGAGATAGACTCAGTCATCAAAAACCTCCCAACTAAGAAGAGCTCAGGACCAGATGGCTTCAGAGGTGAATTCTACCAAACTTTCCAGAAAGAGCTAACACCAATTCTGCTTAAGCGCTTCAAAAAAATTGAAGTAGAAGGAACATTGCCTAACTCATTCTATAATGCCAACATTACCCTAACACAAAAGCTAAACAAAGATACCACAAGAAAGGAAGATTACAGACCAATTTCTCTGATGAACCTAGATGCTAAAATCCTCAATAAAATACTTGCTAATTGTATTCAACAACATATCAAAAGAATTATATATCATGACCCAGTGGGTTTCATCCCGGGTATGCAAGGATGGCTCAACATAAGAAAATCAATCAATGTAATACACCACTTAAACAGATTGAAAGTAAAAAATCACATGATCATCTCTATAGATGGAGAAAAAGCATTTGACAAAATACAGCACCATTTGCTGATAAAAACTCTGCAAAAGATAGGAATAGAAGGAAGCTTTCTGAACATGATGAATGGTATATATGAAAAACCCAAAGCTAACATCATCTTCAATGGTGAAATCCTAAAAGCCTCTGAGATCCGGAAAAAGAGAAGGGTGCCCACTATCACCACTCCTATTTAATATTGTCTTAGAAGTACTTGCTCAAGCACTGAGGCAAGAAAAAGATATAAAAAGCATCCAAATTGGCAAAGAAGAAGTAAAAATTCATTATTTGCAGACGACATGATTCTATACGTAGAAAGGCCTGAAAAATGTATGACAAAGCTTCTAGAAGTTATAAAGGAGTTCAGGAACATCACAGCCTATAAGATCAATACTCAAAAATCAGTAGTATTTCTGTACACCAATAATGAGCAATCTGAGGAGGAAATCAACAAAAAAATACCATTTACAATAGTAACTAAAAGAATCAAATACCTAGGAATAAATTTAACTAAAGATGTAAAGGACTTATATACAGAAAACTACACAACACTGTTAAAGAAAATCAAAGAAGTCTTAAATAAATGGAAGAATATTCTCTGTTCACGGATGGAAAGACTAAACATCATCAAGATGTCTATCCTATCCAAACTAATCTACAGATGTAATGCAATCCCAATAAAAATCAACACTGTATTTTTTTAAGGAATTGGAAAAACTAACTATAAAATTTATTTGGAAGGGTAAGAGACTCTGAATTGCCAAAGACATATTGAAAAAGAAAAATGAATATGAAGGTATCACACTACTTGACTTTAAAACATATTACATATGTTTTACAAATGAAAACTGCATGGTATTGGCACAAGGATAAACACATTGAGCAATGGAACCAAATTGAGAGTTCTGATATAAATCCTCACATATACAGTCATCTGATATTCAACAAGGCCACCAATCCCACTCAGTTGGGAGAGAATGGCCTCTTCAACAAGTGGTGCATGGACAACTGGATATCCATATCCAAAAGAATGAGAGAGGAACACCATCTCACACCTTTTATGAAAATCAACTCAAGATGGATCAAAGATCTATATAAAGAGCCAAGACCATAAAGACCTTGGAAGATAATGTAGGGAAGCATCTACAGGACCTTGTAATAGGAAATGGTTTCATAAGCTTCACACCCAAAGCGCGAGCAGCAAAAGAAAAAAATTGATAAATGGGATCTCCTTAAAATTAAAAGCATTTTCACCACAAAGGATGTTATTAAGAAAATAAAAAAGCAGCCTATCCAATGGGAGAAAATATTTGGCAACCATATATCTGATAGGAGCCTAATACCCTGCATAAATAAAGAAATCCTACAACTCGAAAATAAAAAGACTAACAACCATTTTAAAAATGGGCAAGTGACGTGAAAAATCACTTCTCCAAGGAAGAAATACAAATGTCTGAAAAGCACATGAAAAAATACTCGGCATTTATAGCTATTAGAGAAATGCAAACCAAAACTACATTGAGATACCATATTACACCCATTAGAATGGCAGCTTTTAAAAAAACAGTAGACTCTAAGTGTTGGAGAGGATGTGGAGGAATGGGATCTTTCATCCACTGCACTTGGGATTGTGGAATGTTCCAGCCACTATGGAGGACGGTTTGGTGGTTCCTCAAAAACTAACAATAGATCTTCCATATGATCCAGCGATTCCACTGCTGGGTATATACCCAGAAGAACTGAAAGCAAAGACACAAACAGATATATGCACACAAATGTTCACAGCGGCATTGTTCACTTTTGCTGAAAGTTGGAATCAACTCAGGTGCCCATCAACAGATGAATGGAGAAACAAAATGTGGTATATACATACAATGGAATATTACTCAGCTGTAAGAAGAAATAAAGTGCTAACACACGGGATAATATGGATGAATCTGTAAGACCTTATGTTGAGTGAAGCAAGCCAGGCATTGAAGGATGAACAGTACATGACCTCACTGGTATGAATTAAGGAAATTGAGCAGTCTCTTAGAACTATTGTCTGAAAGATAGGTGTACAAGAAAGAGAAATAGAAGAGAAAGTTTTGAGCCATCACCAATATGGACGTAATCTATGGTAAAGTGATAGAGTGTAGTTGTGTATTGAAAGGATAGGACAGGAGGGTAGTGATGTATTGGGTTGGGTGGTGCAGGGTTGACAGGTGGGTAGACTGAGAAGGGTGGGTTAGAATACTCAGGATACTGAAGGGAGAGATGGGAGAGGGACCAGGTGGACACTTGGGATTTGTGGGTATGAGGTTGAAAGTACAGAGGTGAGAATGATCTTATGGATATAGGACAAGGAAGTGTCCCTGCTTTAGGGTGTTGGTTAGGGGGGCATTAGCGACAGGGCTAATTTGGAGCAGGCTTCTAGGGAGTGTTTGAATGTTTATCCTGTCATAATGTGTTGTATCAGTGGGTGGAGGCCCACACAATGAGGGGGAAGGAGATGGATTCCTATCTTTGGGAGGACTGATTTGCTCAGAAATAGACAGGTGGGCATCTCTTAAGAGCAAGGGAAGTTCCTAATAGTGTAGGATGAACCAGGGTGTCAAGACCTCTTGTTGCATGTAACTATGAATCTTGTCATCCAATGAGTCAAGCCAGGGGCTCATTTTGGGCGCTGAGGGGATAGGGAAGGATGAAAAGAATAGATTAAATGGTATTTAGTGGTCAGTGGAAATATTTTTCATTACCTTATAGTGATGGATGCAGGACATGGTAAATATCATCAAAATTTATAAAAGTGTACCATCTAAAATGTAAACCATATTGTGAACCATTGACAATGTTCAGTAGCTATGTTTCACTATCTGTATATCATAACAATGCTACCATCCACATACAAAAAGGTTTTAATATGGGGTGAGGAAAGGGGGAGGAGGCTGGGTATATGAAAGTGCCTTGTATTCTCTGTGTGACTTTGCTGTGAACTAAAACTTCTTTGAAAATTAAATGAAAAATAGTGAGACACTGGGGAATAAGAGGGGGAATGTGCCACGGTACAGACTGGACACCAGATATTGCAGGGATAAAAGGCAAAAGGTCATAAATTTTTTAAATTAAAAAAATTTTTTTCTCATTCTTTGAATAACCTAATCCTTTAATTTTATTTTATTTTTAGTTTTTTTTTAAGTTTTCATGTATTTTATCTCTTTCATTTAAACATTATTATTATTTCATTTTCTTATTAATTTTATTTAACTATTGTATTGGCTTCATCTTTAAAGAAGATTTGGATCACAGAAGGGTTAAAACAGGGGTGGGAGAGGATCATTGGTGGGTGTTGTCAGGGATGGGGCGTGCATGGGAGGAAGTTCACCTGAACATATATACAAGGTATATAAAATTGTTCAAATGCTCAGAGGGCATGATCACAGTGGGTGGAGAACCACTCAATAAATGAGAGAATACTGAATTCCCATCCTGGATAGCTCTGCCATATTCTCCAAGGGAGAAGCAACAGTGCCCCAAGTGCAGGGAAAGTGTCTGGCAAAGGAGGATGATCCACTGATGGGTCCTTGTTATTGATGACTAGCCTTATGAGTCTTTGCTCTTGAAATTGAAACTTAACCTATTGTTATGTGATGCCTAAGGGTTGCCTCCTGAGAGCCTTCTTGTTGCTCAAATGTTTCCTCTCTCTAAGACAAACTCAGCATATGAATGCGTTATCTTCCTCCCAGCATGGGACATGACTCCCAGGGATAAACCTCCCTGGCAATGAGGGACTACTAACAAGTGCCAAGGGCAATACAACTGGAAAAAGACCTCGAATAAAAGGGGGAAAAGGTAAAGACAAATGAGTTCATATGGCCAAGAGACTTCAAAGACAGTCAGGAGGTCATCCCAGAGGTAACACTTATGCATAACTCAATAGGACCTCATAGGCTTCCAATGTGGATATCACCCCAAACAGAGGTGCTCCTGAGGGCTCTGGAGATACCCAGGTCTTATATCAGGGTAGATAGCCCCAGAGTTTGGTGCCTTATCAGTGGGCCCTACTCTGGAATCCTTGCTCTTGAGAGTGACAGAGTTGGACCCAAATATGTCTTCCCTGCACATGGTCCATCACTCCCTTCTATTCAATCCTATATGTGGTGCCGGTGTTTGTAGGTGTACTTCCAGAGATGGGAGTCTTTGGGCTGTTCATGTGCCAGCTGGGCTCAGAATCTCGGTGGAGCTGCAACTTCTACTCTACAGCTCAATGGACTCACCCTAGATACCTGGTAGGGAGATGATGATGGGCAACAGCCATCCCAGGGAATAGAGAAAGTCTGCACCTGCATGGCAGGATTACCCCATCCATCCTATCTATGGACTATAAGCCCCCTCTCACTTGGAGGTGGAGTGGACATAAACATCTCAGACTCCTCAGGATTGGGGGAAGATCTATGGACTAGAGTGGACTAACTGGTATTCTGTTATAGACATATTGTGATTCACCCAATGGAAGTAATTACAACATTATTGTGGAGCCAGTGGCCACTGGAAGCTTTGTGGACCAGGAGAGGGAAAAGCAGTTGTAATACAGGGACTTTTTTGGGATTTAGGCATTATCTTGAGTGACATTGCAATGACAGATATAGGCCATTTTATATCATCATACAACATGCAGAACTGTGTGGGACAGAGTGTGGTCTACAATGTGAACTATGGTCCATGCTTAGTGGCAAAGCCCCAAGATGTGTATATATATTGAAAGTGATGTGCCACATTAATGAAGGATATTTATGTGGAAGGTTGTAGGAGGTGGGGCATATGGGAATCCCAATAGTTTTTAATCTAACATTCATGTAATCTAAGTATCTTTTAAAAAATAAAAAAAGATTATTAAAAAAAAATTGAGAATAGGCAAGTCAATAGAGACAGAAAAATGATTAAATGGGATTGAGGGGAGTGGGTAATGTGGAATAACTCCTTTTATTGCATAAGATTTCCTTTGGACTTAATAAAAATGTTCTGCAACTAGATTAAACTGATGTACAAAATAGTGAATGCACTAAATGCCATGGACTGTACTTTTTAAATGGTTAATTTAATGTTTTATGAATTTTACCTGCATAAAATTGTACAGATAAGGTCAAGTATAGCGAGTGCATGAATTTTTAGTCTAAGAAATCCAATTTTCTCTAGAATATAAAACATGTTTTAATGTATAAATGTGAATATAAAAATTGTGTTCTAAATTTTAATGAACATTTATCTCTTTATTTTGTATGAAAAAATGATACCATATTCATAGTAAAATAAAATAAAAATGGCAAACTGAAAAGAAAAAAAATTCAATATTTTAAAATTTATTTAGACTTATCTTCTGATGCAACATAAGACCTATCATGTAGAAGGATCCATGTGCACTTGAAAAGAACATATATTTTGCTGCTTGGGGTGTAATGATCTAAAGAACTCTGTTAGGTCTAGTTCTTTTATCATGCTATTTAAGCTCTCTGTTTCTTTATTTATGATCTCTCCAGATGTTCTATCCAATACTGAGAGTGGTGTATTAAATAGACATATCTATTTCTCCCTTGAGGTTTGCCACTGTGTGCCTCATGTACCTTGGGGCACTCAGTTTAGGTGCATAAATATTTAATATTGTTATTTCTTCTTGGTAATTACTCCCCTTGATTAATACATAATGATCTTCTTCATTCCTTATAACAGTTTCACATTTAAAATCTATTTTGTCTGATATTAGTATTGTTACCTCAGCTCTTTTTTGGTTATGATTTGCGTGGAATAACTTTTTCCAACCTTTGACTTTTAAAGCCATTACATCTGAGATGAGTCTCTTGTAGACAACATATACATGGGTCATAGTTTTTATCCATTCTATCTGTCTATCTCTTTTGATTGGGGAATTCAAATCTTTAGCATTCAATGTTATTACTGTAAAGGCTTTACAGTAATACAAAATGTATTTCATCCATTTTGTCCTAATATTTGAAACCGCTGTATCCTCTTTTCTGCAAATAGCCATTTGTCTATGTTCTTTATAACATTTTCTTCAACTCCTCTATTTGTTCACACACAAACAGGCATCAGTTGTTGGGGGGAACTTCATTAGCAGAACAATACAAGACCTCATAATGAAAGGGTCTTAATCTTTAATGGTATTTTCTGTGTAGGATTATTACGGCTTTCTGTTAATTTTTTTCATGCTACATGATAATAATTGGAGGTGCTTCAGAAGAGCTCCCTAAGAAATACATACATCTGACTCCATTGCCTACAAATACTTCTAATTTCACTTGATTATTGGAATCAATCATTAAAAACAGCATAAGTTAAAACATTATTTTGGTTCAGAAATATGGCACTCAGAGTGAGAAAATGGCAATCCTAATTTATACTTCAGTTGTACTATAAATATTCTCTTTGCAGAATTCCTGTATGTATGAAAGCTCTATTAAAGGAGTGTCAAAGGTTAAAATTTGAGAGGGAAAAAGTATATTTCTGAATTTACCAAAAAGAAAACCATAATCAATTACCCCCATAAACATGAATTAATGCAATTAAACACCATGGCTAGATGAAAAATAAGGAGATATATATGTTAAGTCACATACATTGACTTTTCATTGATTAGTATGACTACAAACATTGGAAAATACATGCTTTAAGGCAAAGTGTATCTGAAAGACACATAATATGATTGAAGATATTGTGGAAATATTAAAAGAAAAATGACTAACAAAAATATTGAGGAAAAATAATAATTGCTTTTAAATATAATGTAAAAATCAATGATTTCAAACTTATAAAATTATGAGATTCTTATATATTTCAACTTAACATCAATCTCATTTGAACTTTTTAAAGAAAAAAAAATGATAAATCCCATAAATGAACTCATGATATTCCATAGAAAACACCATGCTTTTCAACTAAAAATTAACCCAATGCCTATAGAGTAATAAAAATAAATTGAGGTCTTGATATGCCTAGCTGTCACATGTAGTTTTTCAAAAGGCTTAGGCCATTTATCTTATTACTCTAATAAGAGACTAATAAGTCTCTTGTTGTCCATTGCTGCCACACAAGTTTAAGCATTATCTCTTGCTAGGATCCCTGAAATATCCTTCTAAAGTTGTTCATAATATCTATTGTCTTACTCTCCAATCAATATTTTAAAAAATTTGTAAGTTGATGTTTTATAATGAAATAGTAAATTATCTCTAAAAATGAAAACATGAAATTATTATTTTTGGCATTGAAGAGCAGGCAATGCTGGACTGTGATTGCTGAAAAGAACAAAGAAGCCCAATCATTATTATCACTTCTGTCTGCATGAGCATTCTGAACTTCAGCACAGGAAATGAGCCCACAAAAGCATGAAGTTGTTAGTGATCTGTGGAAACAAAGATCAGAATTTGGGGCCATTGGCATGTCTGGAATTTGAGGGGCAGGGCACTAGATAAATAAGAGTGGTGCAGCAAGGATTTTCAGAAATATGCCCAAGACATCCATTGAGACTTTGAAATTTAAGCTGCATATGAATTAAAAAATTCTCTACAGAGCCAAACAAATAACAATTCCATGGGAAAGGTAAAGCAATTTTGAAAATATTAGTATGTGCTCAAAGATTTTTTAAAAAATGAAAAAAAAATTTAACTCTAAGAAATCACAATAGAGAAATTAAAAAGAAAAGAATGGATATTTTAGAATTGATCATTCAATCTGAAAAGTGAAAAAATCTCCTTCACTTTTCAAAGAGAGTACTATAATTATACAACTGAAGACCAAGAGTGAAAATAAGGGGAAAAATGAGAAAATGAGATGAGTCTCAATAAACTGTAAATCAATACCATTATCTAAATTATATAAATGTTCATACCTAGAATGGACAATCATTGACAATTTATAGAAGAAATATTGGCATGAAGTTTCCATATTTTATGAAAATATAAATTCAAGATCCAAGAAGATCAATGTATCTTAAACACTATAAGTACCAAGAAAACCATACAAGGTTTTTTTTTTATCATTAAAAAAAAAAGATTATATAAATATAACAGTCAGAGAAATAACACATTAAAAGCAGAGTCACAAAAACTAAGAATCTTACTCAATTCTTATGATAAACAATGGCCAAAAGAAGACAAAGGATAAAAATTTTTAAAGTACCTCAAAAAGAAAACTCTTAATCTAGAATTCTTTGTGGAACACAAATATCCTTAATATCAGAGGTGATTTAAAAACTTTGTTCAGACTGAAAAAAAAGCTAAGAAAATCTATGTCTAGCTGACCCTCAGTGCAAGAAATGTTGAATCTCTTCAGAGAGAATGGAAATGATACAAAATGCAATGTCAGATCTATTAAAGCATGAATACAATGGAAATGGTAATTATTTGGAAAAAAATTAAGAATTTTTCTATTTTTTAAAATTCTTTTAAAACATTTAACTTAAGGAAAAATTTATACCACAGTTTTGGATTTATAGCAAAAAAATAAAAATGCATGACAACAATATCAAAATTACTTGGGATGAAAATATAATGTAATATTTTTACATTAAATATAAAGTCAAAATATTACTTTAGGATAGACAGTGATAAATTAGATAAGCATGTTGTATAACACAACAAGCATTTAAAATGAAATAAATAGTATAGATAAATAGTCAGTTGTGGAAAAAATGATTAATTAAAATTTTTCAATTAGAGGAGCCAGTGTAGCTCAGTGGTTGAATGCCTGCTTCACATATACGAAGCTCAATCCTTGGAACCTCCTAAATTTATTTTCAAATAATGGAAAAGAAGCCAAGAAAGAAGGAAATCTTTCAAACTACACTTGAAAATATGTGCATTGGAATATAGGTAAAATACAGCTCAATTTCAAACCATGCAAATATGATCATGTTCTTCCTCTGTTCAGCAATCTTTCAATGGCATCTTTTCAGCTTTAGAAAATAAAAAAAAATAAGGGAAGAGTTCATCTGAATCTATCCATATCACCCCATGCAGGTATTATCACTGAACCAAGAATTCTGGTCTGCTGTCTAATGTTTTGCTTACTTATTTGTGTAGCAATGATAGAAATTTTGTAAGTAATATAGTTAGTTTATGAAGTATTTCCATATTTCTCGTTGGATTTAGGCAATCTATTAAAACAAGAAGACACTGTATGCCCTGGGAATGAAAGTCTATGCATCCTCAATTATTATGAGTTATCCTTTCCAGAATATGTGCACTAACACTGGAGTACAAAGAATGGATAGCATTTAAATTCAGAAATGAGTGGTTGGAATAATCTTCACTGTTTACCAGGCTTCCAGTTAGGTGTGGAATGAGGATTACTGTATTAGTCAATGTTTTTGGAGTTATTTGAATGACAAATTTTCAGGGCATTGAATGAACATGTATTTTCAATGGTAGGTTTGTGTATCAGTCCAGCTCTGCTTTAGATTGAGTTGTGTTTGGATATGCTCCTTTTGTCTCATAAGGGATGATGATTGGAAGGGTGAAAGCTCCCTGGAGTATATTTTTTTCCATAAAGGTATTTGGAAGCTACTTAAGAGGCAAATGAAAAACACACACACCTCCAGTCTCCCACCTTCAGCTGAGTTTGACAGACTGCAAAACAGGGCTTCTTAACCATTTTTGTTCCATGGACCTCTTTGCCAGTCAGGTGAAAACCATGGTCCACTTCTCAGAATGTAGCGGCAGATAGTTTTATGAACTTAACACTGGCATGTCTTTAAATTAAATTTTGGTATGTTCAAAATTACATTTTACAACTTTCTCATAATACCTGATAACATAACACAGTTCAACATCTGTTCAAACAGTTGTTTTTGGCAAATCTTTAGAAATTTGAGTTTTCCCATGGTGTCATAAAACCATCTCTGCTATCCTTACCAAACTTTTTGCAGGCAGTTATCCACTGCACTCAGAACAGGCTGCATCAAAATAAATCGTACTAAGTCCACATTGTACAGTATACTATTTAATAAATATATCACACCCTTAGCAAAACACTCCACAAGAATAATGTTTTTTTTGGGATATCAGTTGAAGCTCATGGACCTCCTGAAATCTTTCCATGGATCCCCCTGGTTAAGAACCACTGCTGTAAAACAAGTTCAGAAAATAATTTAGTTTAAGAAAGAAATCCTGATAAGCTGGTTTTGGCCTGAATTTTTATTTTTATTTTTATTTATGACTCCCAGCTTTCTCATCCATGGTTTCTGATGGAAACAATTGAAATGTCCATTGACAAATGAGTTCAAATATAAAATGTGGTACATAAACACAATAGAATATTATTCCGCCACAGGAAAAATGTGCCACGGTACAGAAATTCTGAGAAATATCTTGAAAACTTTCTAATGAAATAAGTTACACACATTCAGGTCACATATTGTGTGATTTCACTTAGATGTCTAGAAATAACAAAATCTCAGAAACAAAAAGTTAATTAAATGTCACCAGGAGATGGAGTTGGGGAAAAATGGGGAGAGTATGGGAAAAAAACACCAAAGAATATCTTTTTAAAATACAATTTATTGAAGTATATCATTCATACATGAACATACAAAAACTATAAGTGCTCAGTAAACATCATGATCTTACAAGACAAACATGCATAACATCATACAGGGCTCCCAACATCACCCCCCGACAAACACCCTGCATTGTTGTGAAACATTTTTAACAAATCATGAAAGAGCATTGTCAAAGTATTACTACTAACTATAGTCCATATCTTCCTCCCCTATACAATTTTTTAAGGATTTATTTATTTATTTATTTACTTTCATCCATTTTTATCCCCCTGTCCCCCCCAGTTTTTGCTGTTTCTGTGTCCATTAGCTGGGCAACAATCTGTGTCTGTTTCTTGCCTTCTTTTCTCATCCTTCTCCTACTGTATTCACTGGGATTTGATCCTCAGAATCTCCGATGTGGGAGAGAGGCATCCTACCACCTGCGCCACCTTAGTTCCTGGTTTTTTGGTGTGTGTCTTATCTTGGCTCTCCCTTGTGTCACTCTCCTGTTACATCATCATCTTGCTGTATGGCTCATGGGGCCTGGTGGGTCACCCACCTATGGGACCTGGTGATGCAAACACGCACAAGACCTGGTGGTTCACCTGCTCACAGGGCCTGGCAGCTCACCCGCTCATGGGGCCTGGAGGCACACCCATGCATGGGGTGAAATGGCTCACCGTAGATGGGACCTGATGGCTCATCTGTTCGTGGGGCCTGGTGGTGCACCTGCACATGGGTCATGGCAGTGCACCCATGCATGGGGCTTGGTGACCCATGTGCCTTCTATATTTTTCTTTTTTAAATTTTTACTGAGAGGTTCCAGAGATTGGACCCAAGTCCCTCCATATGGGAGACAGATGCCCAAACACATGAGTCACTTCCGTCTCCCTGCTATATCTCTTAAGGTTGACCAAAGGTATTCAAAGTTACAGTCTTTGCCCATTCAGGATGGTCATATAATAAATGAGGCCAAAGAATATCTTTTGCTGAGTACTTTAAAGTTACTCCAGACCATCTTTACTCACAAAGCAAGGGTAAATTTTATTTAGATCATTTATAAGATTGATCGTTGACTTCCACACAGATAATATATCATCTTTATAAAATAAAACATCAAGTATTTTAATTAAGTTATTGAAAACCCACAGTTATAAACCATCAGGAGAGAAGGCATGTGCTAGGAGTTCCATGTTCCTTAGAATTCCATTTACTTATGAAATCAAGGAACACATATAGTGGTTTGAAAGTGTGCTTTGATTTATTTATTTTTAATTTGGAGAAAGTATGGATTTACAGAGAAGTCACACATAAAATAAAGAATTCCCATATACAACACTAGTGTCACCAAATTACATTTGTGTGGTCATTATTTTTAATCAAATGAGGCAAACATTTTTCATAATTAAACATTTGCTGGTCAAATTCTGCCAACTAAATTTAGGTTCCCAGGTAATAACCACTTCAATAATATGGAAGAATTTCTCAATTTACCTTCATTCCCATAGTCATAATGTTTGGTAACTTAATTAAATGTATGTATAAAGCACATAAATTTCCATTTCTACAAAGTTAGTCACGTAGGAAGCAATGCAGTAGTGATCTGTGTGATTGGAAATTTGTGTGACTAATAAGATATTTAGCAATACGCTTATTTGTGAATCCCAGAAAGAATTGTTCCTATTCCACATGAGAAGCTTTCCAGGCAGTAGAAACTGAGAGAATCCAACAATTTCAAAAACATGAATCAAATTTGTTACATCAACCAAGGTAAGAATTAGATTTCTTTGGTCATTACCTGAAGGAAGATTTCATACTTGTTCTAAATTTCCCTTCTGAGTAATTGATAAGGGAAATTGATAATGAATAGTGTCTCCTCTGTGAGTTTAATTGGAAATTTTTCAAGGCATGTAATCTCATAGAAATACAGTATTGTTCATCTGGTTTATGTTGTTGGACAACTTTAAGGAGTTCAATGCAATATTGAGTGAACTTTCACCTTTTCATGCCCTGAGGCATTGAAACTAAAATAAGGGGGAAAACCTGTCCCAATTTGAGTTTTGTTCTGGTTTAAATCGACAAAACTAGTGTGTTCTCCTAGAATGATACTCAGAAGAACCATAGTAAAAGAGAGGAACAGCTACCTGATGGGAGTGGGAAAAAGGCATTGATCCTATTTCTTCTGTTCCAATGGGGAGGAACTTGCTCTTAATAATAACTTTGACAATTTGCTTCATGCCTTATTCATTCCCTCCTAAAAAGAAGAGCGCAATACCTTATAAATGTTTTATTTTTATGCATCTGAAGAGCTGTGTGGAATAAAGGAGTGTTATGGGTTGATTTCTAAGCCCTCAAAAGATATATTGATATCCTAAACCCAGTACATGTAAGGTGTGAGCTTATTTGGAAGCAATGTCTTTGCAGATGTAATCAAGTTAAGATAAGGTCATGATGGATTAGGGTGGGACTTAACATCATAGTCCCTTGTCTGTATCTTTTCTTTGTTTGGAGTAGTTTAATATTGATTCAGTCTATTTAATTGTTACTGTTATGTTGAGATGTATTTCTTCTTCAGTCAGTGAAGGTAGTTTGGTGTTCATGCAAATTGTCCATTTCACCTAGGTTATCTAAATTTTTGGCATACAATTGTTCATAGCACCACTTCATGAACATTTTTTATTTCTTTGGAGTCAGCATTGCTGCCCCTTCATTTCTTGCTTTAGTTATTTGCTCCTCTCTATTTTCTTTGTCAGCCTCATGAAAGTTTTGTCAATTTTATCAATGTTTCAGAGAATCATCTTTTGAGTTTTTATGATCTATTTCATTTATTTCTATGTTTATAATTACTATTTCCTTCTTTTTGGTTATTTTGGGTTTCATTTCAACTTCTTATGTTAATTTCTCTATTTTGAGTTTAGGTCTCCAATTTGGGATATTTCTTCTCTTTAAATATTTTTAGAGCTATTTTTTATTCCCTGTTTGCACTGACTTTGCTGTGTCACATAGTTTTTGGTATGTCTTTTGTCATTTTTATTCACCTCAAAATATTTCCCAATGTGTCCTATGATTTCTTTTTGACATATGGCTTCCTTAAGAGAATTCTGTTAATTTCCACATGCTTTGGATTTTTCAATTCTCCCTCTGTTTTGCTTTCAAACCTAAACCCATGGTGGTATTACATGTTATAATACATTTCAATTTATTGAGATATTTTGTAAATGAATATATAATCTATCTCATATAATGACCCATGTGCACTCTAGAAGTGTATTCTTCTTTCACTGGGTAATGGGTTCTGTATATGTCTTACACTGCCAAGCAAATATTCTAATATTTTATTGAATTTCTGTCAATATGTTTTACCTAGAATTAAAAGTAAGGCTTTGAAGAATACTTCCATTAATGAAAAACTGTTTATTTCTCTCTTCATAGCTGCCAAATTTGCATCATATATTTTGGGGCTTTGACATTAGGTATATATATTTATAACTGTTATTTCTTATTGTTAAATTTATCTATTTATCAGTATATCTTCCATTTTTGTCTGTGGCAAAAGTTTTTTACTTAAAGTCTATTTTATTTCATATTAATATAGCTACACAAACTATACCATTGAAAAGGTTACTAATGGAAATGATTATTCTTCCTTCTGTTCACTTTCAACTTTCTCGTACCATTGACTTTAATGTGAGTATCTTGTATAGTTGACTCATTCTGTTTTATTCATTCTGCCATTCTATGCCTTTTGACTGGAGAGTTTAATCCATTTACATTTAAAGTAATTACTGATCAGGCACAACTTTTTCTGCCATTTTGCTATATGATCGTTGTCCCTTTATACCTTCTTTGTCTCATAATTCTTTTGATAATGCTTACTTTCATATTTATTTAAATTCATTTTGTATCATTTTGAATATCTTCCCTTTTCCTTATGTATATAGTTTTCCTATCTTTTCTCTGGGATTACCAAAGTGCTTGAATTCGACACCTTAAATCTGTAAAAAAAGTCATTTGATTTGATGTCAAATTAACATAAATAGTGTACTCAAATATAGTTCCTATAACACGCTATCCAGGTATTACTATAACCATGGACATTTCAAAAAGAAGAGCCCACCCAATCCAGCACCACAAAGCAGAAACACCCTTCTCATTGAGAATGTGATTTACTGCTAGTGCACAATCAAGGAACTACAGTAATCTTCTTAAAACCAGTTCAAAGTGAGCATGGGAGCTAGGCTTTTACAGGTAAAAGAAAGTGGTAGATAAGAAGATAAGTACAAAAAAAGCCACCACAAAAATATCTGATTATGTTCAATCTTCCAGTGGTCTTGTGAGGAGGGTACATGCAATTTCTTAGTCCTGCATTTTCTCAAACATGCCAAACTTGTCCTTGGTTTCTGCAGCAAATTAACCACAATTTAGATATTGTTCAGGTCCAAGTTTTCCATGACTCCCTTTTAGTTGATCACTTCAGGAATGTCCACATTTGGTCTTTCTTGGGGAGTGAGTCACTGATTTTCTGAATCATGTGATTCTCCTGATGACATTCTGCTTCTTTTTCTTTGAGACATTATCTTATTCCTGTATGTAGAACTGAGAATTCTGGTTAAAGTCCTTCAAGTAACTGAGTACAAAGTGTAAAGTTCTAAGATTAGATTAATAGAAAACCAGTTCAATTAATTTTGGGGGAGGGTATTAGAAGATTCAGAGCTGTTTAAATGAAGAAATTTTAATAAGTATATTTTCTAGCTATCACCTCCAGCTTTTTGTTGTGTTTTTAATAAATTATATCTTTTAAAATTGTATATCCCAAACCATACCTTTATCATTACTTAGTATGCATTAGCATTTTAGAATCACTGAGAACTAAAAAGTGGAGTTATATACCAAAAATTGAATACAGTAATATTCACTTTATAATTATTTATATGGTTACCACTACCAGAAGTCTTTATTTCTTTATGCCACTTTGGTCAACCATTTAGTGTCCTTTCCCTTCACTCTGAAAAAATCCCTTTAGCTTTGCTTGTTGGGCACATGTAGTGGTGATGAACTCCCTTAGCTTTTGTTAATTTGGAAATGTTTTAATAACTCCCTCATTTTTAAAAGGCAATCACACCAGTTATAAAATTCTTGATTGGTGTGATGGTTAGCCTCATGTGTCAATGTAATCAGTTAATGTTACCCAGTTTTTTATTCAAGCTAATACTAACTTAATTGTATGGTAAGGATATTTTATAGGCTTAAATCATCAGTGAGTTGATTGCATCTATGGTGGATTTTACATCTAAAATCAACTGAGGAGATTGTGTTAATCAATGAGAGATATCTTATCCAATCAGTTGAAAGCCTTTAAAGGAGAGGCAGTTTCAGTTGTCAGGAGGAGAATTCCCATCTCTATTTCAAAGACCCAATTCTCCTGGGGAGATCATTGAGAACCTTCATCAGAGTTCCTGGCTTGCCACTTGCTCTATGGAATTCAGACTCATGCATCACCATGGTTATATGTGATAATTTTATAAAGTCCCATCATATATACTGATATGTCCTGTAGGATCTGTTTTCCTATAGAACATTGACTAATTCAGCTTGATACTAACAGTGGTTCTTAGGAAACAGAATCTTAAAAATGGGATTTCATAATTGGTTCTGACCTGTTTGCAATTAGCTCTTGATTCTGATTAGATTCAAGGGCACTAGTTACTCTGTTTCTAATAATCAAAAGGCCACTGATATTCAATGGTGTGAGTTGGCAATAGAGATAGGCAAAATACTACTACTGGATATAGCTACTTCCATGTTTATAAGAAACAAGGCTCTAGATGGGAATGCTTTTGACATTATTTGTTAGGGCTCTTTAGGGAGACAGAATTAACAGGAGATATCTGTAAATAGTATGAGATTTTATAAGAGTTGCTCACGTAATCATGGGGTTGCAGAAGTCCAGGTTCTGCAGGAATGTTGCAAACCAGGGGCTCCAATGAAAGTCAAAATCTGTTTTGAGAAGCAGGTTTTGGCCTGCTACTGGGCCTTAGTAAAGATTGAATGCTTAACAAAGGGCCATCAAGTTACCATGAGACCTGAATGCCTGTTATGGGCTGGGTATTGTCTGACACACCAAACCATAAAGTTGGTTGTGCACAGCAGCACTCCATAATAAAGTGGAAGTGGTATATATGAGATAGGGCTGGAACAGGCTCTGAAGGTACAAGTAAGTTACACGAGGAAATAGCACAAATGCCCATGGTTACCACCCCTGCCATGTTACCTTCTCTTTCCAATGCAAAGCTTTGGCCTCTTAGGGGGTCCCTTAGAAAATCAGTTGACTGAGGAAGATAAAACTTGGACCTGGCTTACAGATGGTTCTGCATGATATGCCAGTACCACCCTAAAGTGGACAGCTACAGCACTGCAGCCCTTTTATGAGACATCCCTGAAGGACAGTTCTGCAAACAAATCCTCCAAGTCGGCAGAATTTAGAGCAGTGCACCTGGTTGTTCATTTTGCTTGGAAGAAGAAATGATCAGAGGTATATTTGTACACTGATTCATGAGCTGTTGCCAATGTTTGGCTGGATGGTGAAGGACTTGGAAGGAGCAAGTTTGGAAAATTGGTGACAAAGAGGTCCAGGGAAGAGGTATGTGGATAGACCTTTCTGAATGAGCAAAAAATATTTAAAAAAGAAAGAAAAAATTTTATTCTCACATGAATGCTCACCAGAGGGTGACTTCAGCAGAGGAAGATTTTAATAATCAAGTAGATAAGATGATTCATTCTGTGGCTAATGCTCAGCCTCTTTCCCCTGCCACTCTTGTCATTTCCCAATGGGCTCGTGAACAAAGTGGCCATGGAAGTAAGGATGGAGGTAATGCATGGGCTCAGCAACATGGAATTCCCTTTCCCAAGGCTAACTTGGCCACAGCTGCTACCGAGTGTCCAATCTACCAGCAGCAGAGACGCACACTCAGCCCTGAATATGGCATCATTCTCCAAAGTGGCCAGACTGCTACCTGATGGCAGGTTGATCAAATTGGACCACTTCCACCATGGAAGCAGCAGTGATTTGTTTTAGCTGGAATAGACACATATTCACGATATGGGTTTACATTTCCTGCATGCAATGTTTCTTCCAAAACTGCCATCCATGGACTTACTGAATGTATTATCTGTTGTCATGACATTCCAGACAGCATTGCTTCTGATCAAGGAACCCATTTCACCGTAAGTGATGTGAAGGAATGGGCACATGTCAATGGAATTTGCTGGTCTTACCATGTTCCCCATCACCCTGAAGCAACTTGATTGCTAGAATGGTGGAATGGCCTTTTGAAGACTCAATTATGGCACCAACTAGGTGACAATACCTTGTAGTGCTGGGGCAACATTCTCCAGGAGGCTGTATATGCTCTAAATCATCATCCACTCTATTGTGCTGTTTCCCTAAAACCAGGATTCATGTGTCCAGGAATCAAGGCGTGGAAATAGGAGTGGCACCACTCACTGTTACACCTAGTGACCTACTAGGAAAATTTTGCTTCCTGTCCTTGTAGCCTTAAGTTCTGTTGGTCTACAGGTTTTAGTTTCAAAAGAAGGAGTGCTACCACCAGGGAACACAACAATGATTCCATTGACCTGGAAGTTAAGACTGCCACCTGGCCAGTTTGGGCTCCTCTTACCTCTGAATCAACAGGCAAAGAAGGGAATTACTGTACTGGCTGGGGTAAGTGATCCTGACTTTCAAGGGGAAATAGGAGTGTATCTACATAATGAGGGTAAAGAAGTGTTTGCCTGAAATACAGGAGAGCCTCTTGGGCATCTCCTAATACTGCCATGCCCTGTGACTAAAGTTAATGGAAAATTCCAGAACCCAATCCCAGTAGGACTAACAACAGCCCAGAATCTTCAGGAATGAAAGTTTGGGCCACCCCACCAGGCAAAGAACCATGGCTAGCTGAAGTGCTTGCTGAGGGTAATGGGAACACAGAATGGGTAGTGGGAGAAGGTAGTGATAAATATGACCTTCGACCACATGACCAGTTACAGAAACAAGGACTGTAATAGATATGAATCTTTTGACTGCAGAGGATGGCAGGGCTTTGCTCCAAAATCCTAAGGGTCTGCATTGTGATTCTTCTATAGGGGCTTGCCAAAGGATTCAGACAGCATCTGTTTGCCACTGAAACTCCTTGCACCATGGGATCTGCTGGATCATATGGCCCAAAAGATCATATGGTCCAAGAGTTAATGCAGCTTGCACGGCAGCCTGGATCTGTCACAGAGCCTCCTATTTTTCTGGTAACCAATCAAAACTAGCAACTTTTCTGGTCATTTAGTAAGTGGGCTGGAGTAGCACACCCAAATAAGGAATGTGTTGTCTCCAAAATCTGAAGAGACCAACTAAGTGTTGTGCCTCTTCTTTGGTCATAAGAGCGTCCAGATGCAACAGCTTATCCTTCACTTCAGAAAGGATATCTCAGCATGCTCCACCACTGGACACCTAAAAATTTCACTGAGATGGAAAGCCCCTGTATTTTTGTTGGATTTATAACCAACCCTCTCTCATGCAAATGCATCACCAATAAGTCTAGAATCTTTGCTATTTCTTGCTCACTAAGTCCTATCAACGTGATATCATCAATATAATGGGTCATTGTGATTTCTTGTGGGACAGAGAGATGATCAAGGTCCCTGCAGACAATGTTATGACATAGGGCTGGAGAGTTGATATATCCCTCAGGCAGGACAGTGAAGGTATACTGCTGGCCTTGCCAGCTGAAAGCAAACTGTTTCTGGTGGTCCTTACTAGTGGCAATTGAGGAAAAAGCATTTGCCAGATCAACAGCTGCATACCAGGTATCAGAGGATGTGTTGATTTGCTCAAGCAATGATACTATATCTGGGACAGCAGCTGTAATTGGAGTCACTACCTGGTTAAGTTTACAATAATCTACTGTCATAATCTAAGATCCATCTGTTTTCTGCACAGGCCAAATAGGAGAGTTGAGTGGGAATGTGCTGGGAATCACCACCCTTGCATCCTTCAAATCCTTGATGATGGCACTAATCTCTGCAATCCCTCCAGGAATCTGATATTGCCTTTGATTTACAATTTTACTAAGTAGGGGCAGTTCTAGTGGCTTCCACTTGGTCTTTCTAACCATAATACCTCTCACTCCACAAGTCGGGGATCCAAAGTGGGGATTCTGCCAGTTACTGAGTATGTCTATTACAATTATGCATTCTGGAACTGGGGAAATAACCACAGAATGGGTCTGTGGACCCACTGGACCCACTGTGAGATGGACTTGAGCTAAAGCTCCATCAATCACCTGACCTCCATAAGCCCCTAAGCTGATTGTTGGACCACAGTGATGTTTTGGATTTCCTGAAATTAATGTCACTTCTTAGCCAGTGTCTAATAATCCCCAAAATGTCTGATCATTTCCTTTTCCCCAATGAACAGTTACTCTGGTAAATGGCCATTAGTCTCCTTGGAGAAAGGTGGGAGGAAGTTTTTGGCAGTTTAACAGGATCCTTCCCGAAGGGGACATGGCAATCTTCTCATTCAAGGGGCTCTAGGCCTGTAAACTGTCTCAAGTCTGGGAATTGATTAAGGGGCTGTGATTAGCTGCATCTGTAATTTGATTTAGGGTTTTGTTCACTTGAACTTGAACTCTGCTGCATATAGACATCCAGAAGAAATTTAGTAGACTGCCCATCTATTTCACTTCTGGGTTTCCCATGTTCTATTAGCCAATGCCATAATTCTATGTGACTCAGACTATTTTGAGTGCTGCTTTGAATCTACCTTTCATTGCAGTATCCAAGCTCATCTTTTTTTTTTTGTGAATAAAAATCAAATTTTTCACAATACATACCAATATTTGTAAAATGATATATAA
>JAQZBX010040831.1:0-22550 GCA_029593785.1 Cabassous unicinctus | reverse complement strand
GGGGGTATATGGGATAGGGTGCACCTGAGGCAGGCTTCTATAGAATATCTAAGTGTTCATCTTGTCATAGTGTGTTATATCAGTGGGTGAAGACCCACACAATAAAGAAGAAAATATTAAACTCTCATCCTGGGGAGTCCTGCTATGTTCTCAATTAGAAGGACAAGAATCCCTCGAGAACATAGGCAGTGCCTAATAAAAGGAAACAGACCAATATGTCAAGCCCTCAATATTACTGCAAGTAACTAAGAATCTTATTCTTCAAAAACTGAAACTTAGTGATTACCATAAGGAGTTCCAAGGGGAGGGGAAGGGAAGAATAGAATAGATGGAATGTAGGGCATTTTTAGGGCATTAGAATTGTTCAGCATGATCTTGCAATAACGGATACAGGCCACTTCAAATTTTGTCCAAACCTATAAAAGTGTATGATCCAAAAGGTAAACCATAATGTAAACCCTTTACCATGATTAGTAGCAATGCTTCAATATTTGTACATCAATTGTAACAAATGCACCATCCACATGTAAAATGTTATTAATAAGGAAGAGGGAAAAAGGGGGAAGGTGTTGGGTATATGGGAATCACCTGTATTCTCTATGTGACTTTTCTGTATCCTAAAGCTTCTTTGAAGATAAAATGAAAATCATAAGACACTAGGGGAATATATGGAAGAATATGTCACTGTATGTACAAGACAACAGATCTTACAGTGATGAAAGACACAATGTCTAAATTTTTTTAAATTTTATTACTATTTCAAATTGTTTTAAAATTTTTTGTATTTTATTGGTTATTTTTACAATTATTATTTCATTTCCTTAATAATTTTATTTGGTTATTTTATTGGCTTCATTTTTGGAGAGGTTTTGGATCACTGAAGGGTCATAGCAGTGGCGGGGCAGGATCAATGCTGCAGGGTGTCAATGATGTGGGGACACATGGGAAGGGATTCACCTGGGGCATGACTCTAAGACATATGTATATGTTCAAGTGTTCATGGGACATTGTTTTGGTGGGTGGAGATCCACACAATAACTGAAAGAATATTGAATTCCCATCCTGGGGAGTTCTGCTATATTCTTTAATATGATAGCAAGCATCCCCCGAGTGCAAGGGCAATGTCTAGTAAAGGAAAACAGACCATTATGCCAGGACTTTGACACTGATGATTGTACTTATGAACCTTTTCCTGAGAAATTGAAACTTAGCCTAGTTTTATATACTATCTGAGAGTTACCTCCTGAAAGCCTCCTTGCTGCCAAATGTCACCTCTCTCTAAGTCAAACTCAGCATATAAACACAATACCTTCCCTCCGGCATGGGACATGAGTCCAAGGGATGAGCCTCCCTGGCACTGAGGGATTATTACCAAGCACCAACTACAATGCATCTGGAAAAAGACCTTGGACAAAAGGAAATGTTTTTTATGGCTAAGAGATTGCAAAGTGAGTCGGGAGGTCATTCCAGAGGTTACGCTTATGCATGTCTCAGCAGGATCTCATTGACTGCCACAGCAAACAATTCCTCAAATAGCAGGGCTCCTGAGGGCTCTAGAGATATCCAGAAACTATAAGCAGGGCAGACAGCTCAGGAATTCAGCACCCTGTCAGTGGGCCTTACTTTGGAATTTATGCTCCCCAGTGTAACAGAGTTAGACTCATTTAAATGTTCTTTACGCATGGCTCTTCTGCCCCTTTTATTTGAACCCATAATTAGCACTATACTTGATAAATATGTCCCAGAGACTTAAATTTTTGGTCCATCCATGTGCCACTTGAGCCCTGAATTTCAGCAGAGTCGCAAAACCTACTCTCCAGTTCATTGGACTCACCCAGGACAACTAACAAGGAGACAACGATAGACAATACCCATCCCAAGGAACAGAGGGTGTCTGCAACTGCAAGCAAGATAGCTCCACCCATCTGCCCCATGGGATGAAACAGAGTGGGCATCACCATCCCCAAATCCTCAAAGTTGGGGGATGAACAATGGACTAAAGTAGATTTATTATTATTCTACTATAGACTTATTATTCTAGCAATGGGAGAACCCTTATCACTGATGTAAAGGCAGTGGCTACCAGAGGTTCTGAGAGATGGGAAAGGGAAGAATAGTTGTAATATCAGGACATTTTCGGGACATTGGATTTGTTCTGCATGATATTGCAGTAATGGATACAGGCCAATGTATTTTTTGTCATAACTTAGAAAATTGTGTGGGACAAACTAAACTATAATGTAAACTGAGGTCCATGGTTAGTAGCAATGCTTCAATATGGGTTCATCAATTGTAACAAATGTACCATACTAATGAAGGATGTTGTTAATGTGGGAAAGTGTAGGAAGGGGAGGGAGTAGGGCATATGGGAATCCCTTATATTTTTTATGTAATGTTTATGCAATCTAAAGCTCCTTTAAAAATAAAAAAAATTATTAAAAAAAAAAAAAGAAGTGGCTGAGGCAGCTTAGGAACACAAGTCTGACTCCAGTAATTTATACTCTTTAATTATTACTCTTAATATAACATAACAGTTGTGGTGATACACAGAAGCCCCTAATTTAAACATTGTGACTTATTATCTCTGGCACCTCAGAAAGAAAATTGTTTTTATAATTATTTCTAAAATACTATTATTATTATTTTTACACTGGCATTGATTGAACATTTAAGATTTGCCAGGACTTGATCCAAGTGCTTTATTACATATGATCTCATTAATTCTCAGAAAACTCACTTTACTAATGAGAAAATAGAGGCTGAGAGAGATGAAGGGACTTCAAGGGACTTCATGTAGGTTAGAGAACAGAGGATTGGAGCCTGACTTTTAAATCCAGACAGTCTGACTTCAGAGAACACATTCTGGAGTCAACTCTACCTCTTCCAGGGTAAGTTAACCTGAATAAATCAGTCCTCAGTTTCTCCATATGTAAAATGGCGTTCCAGAGACCTACCTGCTGACAGGTGTCCCTGTATGTATACTCAAACACATCAAACACAGAATCCCTACTGTACAGAGAAAGGAGGTATATTTTTGAGGTCTAACAGACTTGGGTTTGAGTCTTAACAACACAACTAGATGACTTTCTGAGCCTCAGCTTCCTCATCTGAACACTGGGGATAAAAATACCTGCCTAACAGGATTGTTTATGGCTCAGAAATAGTCTATGTAAATGTATAATACAATGCCATGGGCATATAAGGCATATTATTACTCTTATTAATATTCTTATGGTTATTGATTAAGAAAATATATATTCATAGATGCTGACATGCCAGGGGCGAAATTCCCATATTGCCCTGTAATGATCCTCTATACCTTCTACCATGGGCATTGCTGAGAGCCTAGACAACCACCTTGTCTGGGTAACAATAAAACAGGAGACCTATTGTTTATGTTGGGCCTACTTTAGGTGTGGCTCTGGCTGACGTAGGTGGGGATGGGATGGACTGAATGTATTCTTTAGGTTCATCTTGTTCCCTACCTGTGGAAGGTCCACACTGCAGAGCCTGGTGAGAAGGGGACCGCTTGTGAGTCATAGCTTCCTCTTGTGAACTGCAGTCAGGGTCCTAACTCTCATCCCTCAACTAAGCCTGAAAAAGCACATGGACTGTAGAGTCAGACTTGCTTGGGTTCAAATTTCTAGACTTACTGAGTAAATTGAGGAAAGTTCCTTTATAGGATATCAGCATCTCCCTTCTGTCAAAAGAGGGCCATGTTGAGTATTTGTGTGAATTAAATAAAATATGTTATGAATAAGACCTAGCTCAGTGTTAAGGATTTAGCATATACTCAACAAATTTTCTCTTCTCCTTTCTTAGAACAGTTCAAGGTCAACATCATTCTGATATGAGCAAACTTAAATGATATGCCAAGGATAAACAAAGGAATAGGTCTGCACCAAACACTCCTTGGCTTAAATTCCAAACATTAAAAAGAAATTTGAAGTGGCTCTTTCATTACTAAATTTGGAGACAACTATATCCCCCGCAAACTTACCTAATAATTAGGGATCTGAATATTGCATATCCAGCAAGAAAAATAGTTTTAATGTACCCAATTATTTGTATAAATCCATATTGTATCCATAACAGAGTGTCAGCTGAGACTGTCTTGTAGAATTTGGCTATAATGCTCAGTATTGAAAGGGATATTGTAAATACTAAATGATATAGCAACACACTCCCATAACACTGACTTCTGAAAGGTTACAGGAAATTGACTGTTACCTCCAGTACAGGATTTGGCCAAATCCATCATACTGTAGGCATTTTGCATCACCAGCAAGGACAGTGGTGAATCACCCCTAACTGGATAACTCTGGAGAGGACTTGATACCCATATATCCACAATGATGACCTAGTTGATAGCCAGGGCCCAAACTTACCTCTGCAATAATGAAAGGATGGTTTTTGTCTCTCTGATTTTACTGTGCTCACTTCCATATACAAGGATTTGAATCATCAGACACTGTAGGTGAGTTGAAAAACATAACAGGTTAAAGAGCATCACGTAGCAAGCCCCTTAATTATAAACCAAACTCAGCAGAGGACTAGTGGAACAGAGATAGTGCAAGTTTAAATTTCAAATGACTGCACTGCATTTTTCTGGTTTCTTACCAAAGAGGAAAAGGAGTCTGGATTGAAGGCTCTTTAGTTACCCTCTGCAACTCTCCTGCTGTATATGTAGCACTTCACTTTACTGCACCTATCACTGTCATACACGGTTGTGAACAGCCAAAGTAACAGGGCAGAAAATTAATGTGTCCTTATTTAAAACATGGCTAGATTGGTGATTTCCATCAGGATTCTCCAAATAGCTGTAACCATAAGGATGAATGCAAATGAGATCTGTGTATGTGTCCCAAATTTGCATTGTATTCATGCTACATCACTCTACTCTTGGGCTGTTTTCCATATTAAATTTTATTGCTGACTTTTGCTTCTGGCCAAAATGGAATAATAGGGACCAGATTTACCCTCCTGCCTGAAACAATCAAAGGGAAAAAAAAAAAAAAAGAAAAAAGGAAATAGTAGGCAGAATATTTGAAATGATTTTCAAGACACTGAACATCTGGCCACAGAGGATATTGGGATTCCTGAAAGATGGAAAACAAGGTCAGCTCTATGATCACCCATATTACTGCCTTGAAAGAGTTCCAGGCCATGGTGAAGGGAAAGAGAACCAAGCATTGCTCAAGGGATTCCCTAGGTTGAGAAGATGGAGCTGAGAGTAAAGACTCTCAGGACAGAGTACCAGAGAGGAAGTGGTTACACAGAAAGAGAATTATGGATATCTGCAGTGGATCCCCTTCAAGCATTCAGCAAAGTACTGATTAGCACATGCATATGAGGAAACTGCCCAAGGCTGGGAACATAATCATTGGCAGGATTATCGGTGCCCAATGCTCAGACTGCGCCAGGAGTAGCACCTGTTCTCGCCAGTTAAACTAGAAGCCTCAAGGTTCATGGAGCTTTGGGTGAGATACTCAGAAGGCTCTTGCCTGATCAATGGTGGATAATTTGCCCTAGAATAAATGCTACTGTAATCCCACTTAAATCCTAAAAAGCAAGACCCAAAAGGAACAAACTGTTTCTGGGTAATGTAACTGAGTTCTAGTACAAAGTTCAAAAATAGTAACACAAAAATATCCAACACTCAAAAAGGTACAATTTACAATGTCTGGTATCCAAACAAATATTATTAGGCATGAAAAGAAGCAGAAAAGTGCAATCTATAATAAGAAAAATCAGAATCAACTCAGAACTAACACAGATGTTAGATTATCAGAGGAGGACATTAAAACTGTTATTGTAACTGTATTTCACATATTCAAAAAGTTAATCAGGGACATGGAAGATATTAAAAAAAAAAAAAGACCTAAATCAAACCTGGGGAGATGAAAATTACATTGAAGAGGAAAAATATACTGAATGGGATTTAACAGCACGTTTGACACTGGAGAAGAAGAGATTGGTGAACTTGAAGACACAGTGACAGAAATTGTGCAAAATGAAACACAGAAAAAATGAAACTCAGTAAACTCGCTGAGTTGAGAGTCCAGGAGAACAAAGCAGGTATAGTTCATAGGACAATGTACGAGAGAGGAGAAAATTACATAGAAAGAGAACCACAGAGATCTTCAGAAGGTCCCCCTCACAGATTCAGCTGACCAGTGCATGCAGGTGAGGAAACTACCTGAAGCTGGGGAAAGAGCCATTTGACAGGACTGGGTACTCAGGAAGGTCTTGCCTCAGTAGAGTGCAAGACCAAGTACTTCCCTGGTTCCACCTATTAAACCTTAAAAGCAAGACTTGAAAGGTTAAAACTATTTCTATACAACTATATATCCCAGAGCAAAGCTCAAAGAAATTTATAAAAATACAAAAATATTCAGCACCCAAAAAAGTAAAGTTCACAATGTCTGCCATCCAATCAAATTACCAGACATGCAAAAAGGTGATAAAATATGACACATAATAAGGAGAATAATCAATCAATTGAAGCCAACCCAGATTGACAAAGATATTTCACTTAGAAGAATATTATAACAGATATTTCCTATGTTATAAAACTTAAGTAGAGACATGGAACACATTACAAAATAGGCCCAAATCAAACTTCTAGACATGAACAAGACACTGGGCTTGCCCTGGACAACTAACAAAATGATGATGATGACGGACAAGTGCCATCTCCAAAACAAGGAGTATCTTCAACTGCAAGCAAAACAATTTCTTTCCTGTGTCCCATAACATCTAAGTCCCCTCTCAATCTGAAGCAGTCAGAGTGGACATTATCCCAAGTCCCTTAAGATTGAGAAATGAACAAAAATAAGGGGGGAGTGTAACCACAGACCAAAGAAGATTTATTGTTATTGTAGTTATTATCTTGTGTTAATGGAGTGACATGTAACACTAATATAAAAAATAAATTAAAAATTTTAAGGAAAAAATGTAACGGCAGCATATTTTCATAATATACATTTCCCCCCTCATTGCTGGGAATGTATTTTTCCCCATTCTTGTGTCTAGAATTGAGATGAACATCTTTGTGACTACCCTTTCCTAGGAATAGAAGGATTGGGTTAAAGAATAAATACATTTGTAAAGTTCTTCATTCATATTGCTAACGTGCATTCCCCAAGAGTTGAAACAAATTACTCTCTAACAAGATAGGAGAATGCCCACTTACCTGTCACAGGTACATATATAATATAGAGCTCATTCAGGTGTATATATAATTTTCTAATGAGATTGGAAAATGATTGCATGATTGTTTTAAGATTTCCATATATTTGTAACTAAAGTATGGTGCTTTGTGAAAAAGTTCTTCACATCCATTTCCCATTTTCTGTAACAGTGTTGGTGACTTTTTGTTTTTGTTCCTTCTGAATGGCTTATTGTTTGTAAAATAAACTATGATAAAGCAAATAAACTACAAAAATTTAAAAAAGAAGATATGGAGATGGCAAATAAGTACATGAAAAGATGCTCAACATCATTATCATGAGGAAAATGCAAATTAAAACCACAATGAGATACCACTACACATATATAAGAATAACTAAAATGAAAAATATTAACTATACCAAATATTAGCAAGACTGCAGAGATCATACCAAATGTTAGCAAGGCTGCTGGTGGGAATGTAATATGGTACAACCATTTTGGAAAACTGTGCCAGTTTCTTAAAATGGTAAATATACATCTACCATGTGATCTAGTCATTCCACTCCTAGGTATTCATTCATCCAAGAGGGAAAAAAGCATTTGTCCATATAAGGACTTGTACATGTTTGATTTATCTATATAATAACCTCAAATTGAAAACAATACAAATGTCCAACAGATGAATGGATAAACACTTGGTGGTATGTTCTTACAATGGAATATTCACCAATAAGGAATGAACCACTGATATACACAATAATATGGGTGAATCTCAAAATAATTATTTTGAAAGAAACCATACAAAAGCATGTAAACTGTATGATTTCATTTATATAAAATTATAGAAAATGAAAATGTTTAGTGACAAAAGCAGAACACTTTTGTCTGCTTTTGGGAATGGAACCCAGTTCCAGGGAATGGAACCTGGCAGGGTGGAAGTGATGGCTTACAAAGGTGCATGAGGAAACTTTTGAGAGTGGGTGATATGTTTATTACCTTGATTGTGGTGATGGTTTTATGGGTGTATACAGAGGTCAAAATTGATTAAATTGTATACTTCCAATATGTGCAGCTTATTGTATATACACTATACCTCTATAAAAACTATTCCATCAGAAGATATCACTCTTTAATATTTGCCTTTTCTATACCTTTTCACTAACTCTCTACTACATTTAACTTTGATTCCTTTTATATGAAACCTGAACTGCCCCAGAGAAAAAGGTAACCAAAAATATCACTAAGAATATGTATGAATGACCCTCCTTATGTTTTATTCTGTCTGCCAAAGGGGTTTCTTCCAAGGACCTGAAGTTGACACTCTCCCTCACCTTCTTTTTAGTTCCAGGAGCAGTTTCCAAACCACAGGACAGCATCCATTAGCACAGCCTATTCCAGACACTTCATCACCAGCATCCCATTGCTAGTGGAAACCCAGCATGAGGGTGATGTTAAAAACTTGAAACACCCACCCTGCTATCAGAATGCCTTTTCCTCTCCTCCTTTCTGGGTTGGGACACTCAAGTAGGGCCATGGCTAAGTCCTAAGGAGAAAGGCTGATAACAAGGAAGCAGAAGCTACCTATCCTCACCAGCTCCCTAAATTTCCAAGTTGAATCCCTATTCCAAATGGAGGATGTAGCCCTGCCATCAAATATCCATTGCTAGGTAAATCTAGTTGGGGCTCTCTTTTCATTAAGTTTGTGTGGAATGTGTTAAGCCCTTACAATGTATATATACTGGGGTCTTCTTTTATTTCAGAAAAGTCATCTACAATTCTCTCTTTGATTAATGCTTCTGTTTCAATTATTATAGTTTCTTCTTCAGAAGTACATACAATTTTTAGGCTGAATCTCTACTTTGTCCTCTACATCAACTACTTTCTCATTATTTTTATCTCCCTTCTTTTCCTCTGCATTCTAGGAGAGCTTCTCACATTTGTCATATAAATCACCAGTTCTTAAAACTGCAAGGATATTAAAATCACCTCTAGGACCATTAAAAATACAGATTCTGGACGGGCGAATGGTCCTGCTGCGTATTCAACGTTGAATCCAGATACTAATTCGGATTCACCTTCAGTGAGGTCGAATGTAACAACTCTTAGTACTTCTGATTCAGATGATCTGAGGTGAGGCTCAGGAATCTGTGTGCATGTTTAATAAATCTGTCATAATTCCAGATTTGGGAAACATTGTTTAATATCACTATGACATATTAAGACTCTCTTCACTATTTTTGATGTAGATTTAAATTTATTAAATTTATTGTTTCCCTGAAATCCTTTCTCATTTCACTCTTAGTGTTTTTCATCTCATCTTATCTATTAGCCTCAGATTGTCATCCTTTCACTTCAAAGTGTTCTCTTCTTATAGGTTTCTGTCCCTATTATATAGATGCCTTCCTGTGTTCATGCTTCCCTTAAAGAAGCTATTCTGGCCCATATAACTTATTTTCAGAAGGTTTTCTCTTTCTCAGAATCTTCAAAATGATGTTTTCCTTCCCCTTGCTATTTACTATTTTCATACTTATTTTCTCTTTACATTAAGTTAACAGAATGAGAGGAGATCTCTCCAAATCCGATGTTTGTTAATGTACATTTGTAAATTGCTTCTGATATCACCTTCTGCTCACTTGAGTACTGGTTGATCTTTATTCTGACTTCTCCTCTGACTATGAATGAACACCTGTTGACACAGACACATCCCTACCTGTCTTACCAAGTCTCTGCTTTGGTTCTGTCAGTAATACTGACTGGTGGAGCACCCGTTTGGCTGCACTTTTGCCACACAACACTGCAATGGAATGGATTTCCAGGGTGCTTTGAACTCTCTGAAAAGGGAACCACTACTTGGGTGAGGATATATATACAAGGTGTTCCTGATTCTGCCCAATTTTGGAATTCTTTCATGAAATTCTACCACTGCCATACCTAGATTCTAAGATTCAGATGTTACTCTATTAAGATTCTGGTCTAGGAATGGACACAGAGAGTTTCTTTATCATGTTACCCCTCAACACATCTAAAAAAGCAGAGAATTTTCATAAGAGAACCTTACTAAAAAGAAGAAAAAGAGAGGAAGGGAGGGAGAGAGGGGAATAAAAGAAAAATGAACTAAGATAAGCTGATTACAAATAAGTATTGGTTCTTACGAGAGCCAACATCCTGGCTTTCATGCTCTTACTGCCTGAGTCCAGCACAGAGAACTCTTTAATTCTTGGGGATTTTTTTTTTTAATCCTCTCATTGCCTTCTGTATTCTGCCGTTCCAGAGAGAGGAGGGCTCGTTTCTTCTAGGGAGGCAATGAGAAGGGTTGAGGGGCCATTTATGCCTGAGCTTCTACTCATAAACGCACCATTGCTCCTTTCCCTTTTACCTTCTTGTGTTGGTTCTTAATTTGGCTACCTCTACACACTGCATCAAGGCACCTCTTGCTTGGGCCCCTGCTGATATGCGCACACTAAGACAGGGTATATCAGATAATTCTTCCAAATTAGAAAGCAATGAGATTTTTCCCGATTGTAAAAAAAAGATCACATTTATTGTAGGGAAACTAGAAAACAAAAGAAAACAGGAATCACCTATAATCCCATCTCCTAAAGAGAACCTCTGACAGAAGTTTTCGAGACTATTTTGCTAAGGGACTTTTTTTCATATGCATGTTTTTATTAAGAAAGATCATATTATATGTACTAATTGGTAAATGCTATTTTTCTTTTAACTTTGTAAGTATTTTCCAATGTCCTTACAAATTCTTTAGGAATTACATTTTTATTAGCTGCCTAATATTATTTATAAGAATACAGTATTATTTATTTAACCAGTACTTGTTGGATATTTAGATTATTTTAAATTTACATTTATCACTATTAAAATAAGTATCAGCGATGAACGTAATTGATGATACATCTTTGTGCAGATCTCTGATGATCTCTCTAGAAGAAAGACCTAATAGTATAATTACTAGATCAAAGGTGTGAATATTTTTAAAGCTTTTGTATATATTGCCGGACTGCCTTCCAGTAATATTGATCCAATTTATACTTCCATGAGTGGTGTGTGAGTATGCCTCTTTTACCCAACCTTGAAAACACATGTATAATTTTATTCAAAATATTTGCCAGTTGGGTTTAAAAAAATGGAATCACTGTTTGAACTTAAATTTCTTCGATTCCTAAAAGGCTGGATATGTCTTCATATGTTTATTAGCCATTTGGGGGCATTTTCCTTTGCAAATGGCCGAATTCTTAAATTTGACATTGAAATCAGGGTACTAGAGTTCCCACTTCATTTCATTGGCATCATTTATGCCAATGAAAGTCTTTGAAAACTTGAAAATGGGATTTAAATCCTCCTGTGAAACTTTTAAAAAGAGATTCATTACTTGAGAGGATTGGTTCCAATTCAGATGTTTTCTCTTAAAAGAAAACAAAGAAAATTATGAAAGTGAGGCCTTTAAGATGGTTTTAAGCAAGAATAAAACCTGAGGTCTATATTCTGTTTGCCATGTTCTGTCTAAGCAGTGGTGATGAACAGTTGTGGCATTGCGTGCAAAGATCAGATGGAGCCTTACCCTGGGCCACCTCACTAGCTTGGTTCCCTCACTGGAACTAGGAAATCAAAGGTTCAGGAAAGGAATTGGAACCCAAAGAAACAAGGTTAGCCAAGCAATGTCATGTGAAGAACAACAAAACATTATTTACATTATTTAGTTTCCATATTTTTTACTCTGGTTAAAAATCTACTAAAACCAACCAACCAAACAAACAAAAAAGGATTAATCTAAGATAATTGATGACTACCTCTGAGTGATAAGATGGTGGGAGGTTTTTATTTTCTTGTTTTTTGAGTTTATATTTTCCAACTTGTTCTTTTACTTTGTAATAAGAAACATACAGAAAAGAAGAAAGCAAGGAAAGGAGGAAGGGATGCAGGGAGGAAGGGAGGGGGAAAAGGAGGAAGAGAGGAAGAAAAAGGAAGGAAGGAGGAAATAAAAAGAAAATCACCCCTCACATTCTGCTTACAAGCCCAGGAGAAAATATTACAAAACCAGCCAGCATTCACCTTCTTCAGCAGCGGAACTGCCTTTTGGAGTTCTCCTCTGGCAAAGCAGATCCTGCCCATGTTATAAAGAGTTTCAGCAACTTTTTCACTACAATCACCGTAGCTGATCTGGGACTTTAGTGAAACCTTTAGCAGTTGGTAAGCCTCCTAGTGGATAAGGAAAAAAAAAAAAATCAGCCTGACAATTCTGAAGGACCATGCTGGTTCTATGCCACCTACCCCAGGAGCACTGTGGCGGAGCAGCTCTACTCCACAACGACATAACCCACCAAGATCAGTCATGTGCCATGTGTCACCTAAGTAATTTGCTTCTATTAAGAGGCAAAGTTCCAAGTTTATAAACAATGATCATAATTAATTCATATGTATAATATGATTTGATCTCCATGGCTACCTTATGAGAGAGGAACATTTTATGGATGAGGGAATGGAGACTAATAAAGCTAAATGTCTTGCCCAAGATTGCACAGTGTGTATTTGGCAGCATCAGAATTCAAACCAGGCTGCCTGAATACCATTGCCCTCACTCTTTTTTCCCTTGAATTCTCTATTTAGAAAATTCAGAAAAGCTAAAAGAGTAGTACAATGAATACACATCAATTTTTCACCTAGATTCACTAATGGCTACCATTTTGGCACATTTGCTTTATCTTGCTATCTGTCTCTTTAAAAATAATATATATATATACAAATATAAATATACACACACATATGTATTTTTGTTGAAAATAAGTTGCAGTCTTCAAGATTTATCCCTAAATGCTGCAGCATGTATTTTCTTAGAACAAGAGCCTCCTCCTACATAACTACATTATCACTCTCAATAAGTTTTAGTAAGTCAGTACTATTAACAGCCTATATTCAGATTTCCCAATTGTCCCATAATGCTTTTTTATAACTTGAAAGCTAGAGGGTGAAACATGGGACTGTATAACATAGTGAACCCTGCTGTAGACAATGAATGTGGTTAACAGTACAAGAATGTTCTTCCATGAATGTCACTATTATAAGATGTTAATAATAGGGTGGTATATGGGAAAAAACACACCTAAGGCAAACTATGGACCATAGTCAAGCGTAATATTTTAATATTCTTCCACTAATTGTAACAAACGTACCATACCAATGCTAAATGTCAATAATGGGGGTTATAAGGGGTATGGGGTTTTTCTTTTTGGAGCAAGGAAAATGTTCTAAAATTGCTTGTGGTGATAATAGCACAACTCTGTGATTATACTGACAGCCATTGATTGTACATTTTTAATGGATTGTATGGTGGGTGGATAAAACTGCTTAAAAACTAAAATTGCATTTAGTTTTCATGACTCTTTAAGTCTTCTTTAATGTATAACAATTCTCCTGCCCTTTTTTGTCTTTTATAACATTTGACATTTTTGAAAGGTTTAGGCCAGTTGTCTTTCAGCCCAGCTCTCACTCTTAACTACATACTATAGTGAATATGCTTTAGAGAAAAATCAAGGATACAGTGGAAATTATTCATTGTATGCATTTGCCTTCCCAGTATGCTTTCTTTAGAAGGGGTGTAGTTATTGCTAGAATCCTCAGGAACTGCACATCACCCACTGCCTGTATTAACCATGTGGACATTTATAAATAGAAAACTTCTCTGGAACTGAGTTGGAACGTGTAATCATTTGTCATATGTGGACCTTAGAGCAACAACAAAATGATGTCAATTGCTGCTTTCAAGAAAACATTGCCAATATCAAGGCTCTATAATGAATGACCTTTGCATTTCTCAGAGTAAGAAAAACATGCATATAGTTAGATTATTCTTTTCTTGTTTCTTTGTTATTGGTGGCAGATTAAACCTCTGCTTACCAAAAAGAAAATTATATTTCATGGGAATAAAATTCCCAAGTCTTCTGACTTATGAATTTGCTATGGTTTTCTAGACCAGGACTACAGCCTCACATCAGGGTTGGGGATGGGAGCAAGAGCACCTTGTAAGAATAGATTATCCCACAGAAAATGTGTTATAAATCTCAGCAAATTAACTCAACATTTATTGGGCACCCACTAGTGCCAGCTACTGTTTCAGGTGCTGGAGGCACTGCAGTGAACAAAAGGAATGCAAATCCCTGTTCTCATGGAGCTTGCTTTTGAGCAGGAAAGGTGACCTGCCCATAGTGCCACATAAACTCTACAGCCAGAGAAGCCTTGGGCTCACTCCTTTTCCTGTCTTTGCCCAGGAGCTCGGCACCCCAGGAAGCATTTGCATTTAGTGAGGAGCAAATGGGCATCGGGCATTGGTTACTGGTGTTTTATCACAAGCAAGGCCATGTATAAAGATTTTCAAATACAGAATTAAAGAGGCTTTTTCTTTGTTTCTGGAAATAAGTTCTTATTTAAGTGTGCCTACAACACTACTCTTAAACTGGCTGCCACATGACCGAGACCATCTCAAATTCATCTGTGTTTCTCACTTGCCGGAGGAAGTATAAAGTTGGCTTGGTCAGATCAAAGCTATGTGGAATCTCATGATGGATAAAGATCTTCATTGTGTTCATGCTGCACTGAGTATGTAAAGTTCAGGTCAAAAGTTTCTGAGTAATAGCTTAGATTCTAAGTACAAAGATCAGCAATCAAAAGCATTTTCTGTGACTTTTTGGAGGGTGAAAAACAAAATTGTGGCTACTAAAGAGCTGAAGAACAGAAATTGAGAGGAAACCAAAACCTCAAAGGCTCAAGAGAAAAAATTGGCAGCTAGAGTCAAAGGTGTATGTCAATTTTTACCTAAAATATTAAATTTACTGGTCCAGAGATAATATGTGTCCTGGATTTGAAAGATCTTGTATATCAGGATATAAGAAAAATGATTTTTACTAATATCTCAAGCCATACCAGACCTATGTTTCATTCCTGTCTTTACCTGAGACTTCCTGAGCTCCAGTGTCCACAACTTTGAGATGAAGGTGGCTGTTCTGAGCTAATGAACTAACTAGCAATTATAGTTATGAACTAATAATCTTATTTACCTGTTTTTCCCCATTTTGGATAAGCCATTTGCTAAATTCCTCAATGGTCGTCAGAGTTTCATAATCCTCTGGGCCCAATGTTTCATGAAATGCACTGATACTTTTTATAAAATATAGCTCAACAGCATCTGCAAAAATGGAAACAATTATTTATGGCAAGTTGCTAGCCTCTACAAGGGTCTGTTATCAGCTTTGGTTCAATTAGGCATTTTCATGTTTAAAGTCCATGCCTGTTCCAGGTTTCACAGGGACTCTCAAAGTCTGAGACATGATTTGAATGCAACAGATGATGATCTGATTTATTTTCTCTTGATGAAATGCATAGATTTTCTGTATGAAAAGAAAGGAAAGCTTGTATTCTTATTATCCTATGACCAAAATAACCACCATATTAAACTCCTAGGTGCACTGCAAGACTTTTCAATCAGACTAAACTCTGATAGAGTACTAGTTCCTGCCTGTTTAAAAGTACTTTAAATTACTCTTTTATTACAAACATGATAGATGTTGATATAACAAAAGGAAATGCAGAAAAGCAAAAATTAAATGAAATCTATATACACACCACACAGAAACGACACCGTTAAGGTTTTTCACAGATGTATTAAGGTATAATTTGTATGCCAAATAATTCACCCATTGTAATTGTATAGGCTGATCATTTTCTAAAAATTTATGCACTCATGACCACAATCCACTTTTAGAACATTCCATCACCCCAAAATGTTTCTTCAAAGCTGTTGCAGTTAGTGCCTATTCCCATAGTCAGGATAGGTAATCACTGGTTGGCTTTCTGTCTCTATGTGTTTGCCTTTCCTAGAAATTTCGTATAAAAGAAACCAAACAACACATAGTTATTTGTGGCTGCACTCTTCACTTAGCATAGGGTTTTTGAGATTCATCCATGTCACTGCATGTACCAGTACTTCATTTCTTTTTATCGCTGAGTAGTTTTTCTATTGTATAGATATATCGCATTTTGTTTACCCATTCAGCAGCTGCTGAACATTTGGATTGTTTCCAATTTTTGAGTATTATGAATATTGCTGCTATGAACATTCAGATTCATGTCTTTGTGTACATATTTTTTATACAAATCAATTTTATTGATACATATTAATAAAGCATACAATTCATCCAAAGTGTACAATGGTATTTTATATAATTGCATAGTTGTGCATTCTTCATCACAAAAAATGTTAGAACTATTTCATTACTCCAAAAAGAAACACTCCACACTCCTTAGCATGCCTTTCCCAGCCCTACATAACCACTAATCTAATTTCATCTTTATAAATTGATTTATATTTACATTTTATATAAAGGAAATCATACAGTATGTTACACAATATATTTAGTTCACAGTAGCACAATCATACAGTATTTGTCCTCACTCAAATATTTTGAATGAGGACAAAGCAAATACTCAAAGTATTTGCTTCACTCAACATAATGTCCTCCAGGTTCATCCATGTTGTCATATGCTCCATGACTTCATTTCTTCTTACAGCTGTGTAATATTCCACTGTGTGAATACACCACAGTTTGTGTATCCATTCATTGGTTGATGGACACCTGGGTTGTTTCCAACTTTTGATAATCATGAATAACACCACTATGAACATCAGTGTGCAGATGTCTGTTCGTGTCACTGCTCTCAGTTCTTCTGGGTATGTACCCAGTAGTGGTATTGCAGGGTCACATGGCAAATCTATATTCAACTTCTTTAGGAACCCCCAAACAGTCCTCCATAGTGGCTGTACCATTCTACATTCCTACCAACAGTGGAGAAGTGTTCCTATCTCTCCACATCCTCTCCAACACTTGTAGTTCTGTATTTTTTAATAGTGGCCATTCTGATAAGTGTGAAATGAAAGCTCATTGTAGTTTTGATTTGCAGAGATATGTTTTCATTTCTCTTGGGCAGATACCTAGGAATGAAAGAGTTGGGTCATATGATAAGTGTAGGTTTAACTATTTAAGAAACTGCCAAATTGATTTCTGAAGTGACTGTACCATTTGAAATTCCCACCAGCAATGTCTGAGGGCTCCAATTGCTGCACATCCTTATCAACGACTGGTTTTATCTGTCTTTTTTTTTTTTTTTTTAACCAAGATGTCCCAGGGATCGTCCCATGTGGTAGACGGATGACCAACCACTTGAGTCACATCTGCTTCCCGTGTCTTTTGTGTTAAAGCCATTCTAGTGAGGGTGTAGTAGTATCTGTGGTTTTAATTTGAATTTCCTTAATGATTAATAATTTTGAGCACTTTTTATGTGCTTATTAGACATTTGTATATGTTCTTTGGGAGAAATAACTCTTCAAATCTTTTGCCCATATTTTTATCAGGATGTTTACCTTCTTATTAGTGAGTTATAAGTGCTCTTTGTTTATTATGAATATGAATTTTTTCAGGTTTATGATTTGCAAATACTTTGTCCCAGTCTGTGGTTTGTTCATTTCCTTAAAACTCTCTTTTAAAGAAAAAAAGTTTTTAATTTTGATGAAGTCCAGTTCATCAATTTTTTCTTTTATGGATTATGCTTTTGGTCTCATATCTAAGAAATTTTTGACTAACCCAAGATCACAGGTATTTTTCTCCCATATTTTCTTCTAGAAATTGTATACTTTTAGCTCTTGCACTTAGAATAATGACTCATTTCGCATTAACGTTGTGTATGGTATGAAGTAAGAATCTAATGTTTTTTTCATGTGGATATCCATTTGTTCCAGTACTATTTGTTGAAAAGACTATCCTTTCCCTATTGAACTGCACTGGCACTTTTGTACAAAACCAGCTGACCACAGATGTGAGGGTTTGTTCCTGGACTCTTTACTCTGTTCCATTTATCTATGTTTATTCTTATACCAATACCATACTGCCTTGATTACTATAGCTGTTTTGAAACCAGGTAGTAAACAATAATTTCTCCAACTTTTTTTAATGACATATTTTACCTTTTATTTCTCTATACTGACCATATGTTTGTTTGTTTTTTAAATCTGTTGCATAAATATGCATCACAACCGCTTTGGAAAACAGTTTGACATTATTTACTAAAGTATGAGATACACATAACCTATGATCCAGCAATTCCAGTCCTAGGTATTTATTCAAGAGAAATCCAACTGTTTGTTTTTTTTTTTTGCAAAATAATTTGGACAATTCTAGGCCCTTTGCATTCCTATATTAATTTTAGGATCAACCTGATGATTCCTACAAAATGACTACTGGAATTCTGATTGGAATTGTGTTCAATCTACAGATCAATTTAAAGAGAACTGTGATCTTAGTCTTCAAATCTATAAACATAAGAGTATCTCTCCATTTATTAAGATCATTTAATTTCAGCATTTTATCGATTTCAGTGTACAAGTCTTACACTTATTTTGTTAAAACTTTAAAGAAATGTATTATTGTATTGTGAATGAAATTGCTTTGTTAATTTCATTTTCAAATTAATTGCTAATGTACTGAAATGCAATTGATTTTTAAAATATCTTATATCCTGTGACCTTGCCACACTCCCAAACTCACTTATTAGTTCCAGTTGTGGTTTTTATTTTCTGGTAATTACTTAGAATTTTATGCATGGGTGATAACTGTCTCCTGCAAAAAGAGACAGTTATTTCCAATATGCCTTTAATTTCTTTTTCTTGCCTTATTGCACTGGCTAGAATCTCCAGTACAATGTCAAAAAGAAGAAATAAAAGCAGATATTCTTGCCTTGCTCTAATCTTAGGGGGAAAGCATTCAGTCTTCCACCATTAAGTATGATGTTATGTGTACATTTCTTACAGATGCCCTTTATCAGATTGTAGAAGCTTTCTTTGTTATCCTTAAGAGTTTTTTTTTTTTTTTTTTTTTTACCAGGAGGTCCCGGGGATTGAACCCAGGTCCCTCCACATGGGAGACAGACGCCCAACCATTTGAGCCACATCCACCCCCTCTTAAGAGTTTTTAAAAATACTATTTTCAAGAATGAGTGAGTGATTTTGCCAAATGCTTTTTCTGCATCTATTGAGATGTTAATGTTTTTTATCTTTATTCTATTACTATATGGTATTTATCTTTTACTAACTAATCAAAATCTACTTCAATCAATGCTCATTTAATTCCTGTAAAGTATAGCAACTTTGCTACAATATAGCTCCACTGTTTCCCCCTTACTATGTGATATTACTATCATAATACATTATATCTATATATGGCCTCAATCCAATAGACTGTTATTGTTTTAAACTATCTTATATCATTTAAAGAAATTAAAAAGATGAAAAATACATATGTGTGTATGTGTGTACATTCTATTATATTTGCCCACAAATTTATCATTTCCAGTTCTCTTCATTCCTTCCTGTAGATTTGAGTTATCATCTGGTGTCATTTTCTTTCAGTTTAAGTGCTTCCTTCAGTATTTCTTTTAGGGCAGCTCTGCTAGCAATGACTGCCTGTTTTTGTTTACTGGGAAATGTCTATTTCACCTTCATTTTCCAAGGATAATTTGACTGGATACAGAATTCTTGGGAAGTTTTGGCCATTATTTCTTCAGAGATTTTTCTGCTTTATTCTCTTCTCTCCTTCTGGGACTCCCATTAGTGCTGGTACCCTTGATAACCTATAGTTCTCTGAAGCTCTGTTCATTTTTCCCCCCATTATTTCTTCTCTTTGTTCTTTGAATTAGCTCATTTCTACTGATATATCTTTGAGTTTTCTGATTATCCCTTCTGCCATCTCGAATCCACTGTTGAGCCCAATTAATGAATTTTCCATTTCAGATACTGTATTTTACAATCCTAAAATTTCCATTTGGTTGTTTCTTTAATACAAATATAGTTTATATTTCTCTATTAAGATTCTCTATTTGTTGAGTTGTTTTCATATTTTCCTTTAAATTTTTGAATAGTGCCCTTTAATTCTTTGAACAAATATATGATAGCTGCTTTAAAGACTTTTTCTGATAAATCCAACATCTAGCTCACTGAGTTTCTACTGATTGCTTTTTTTCTGAGTATGAGTTACAGGTATCTGTTTCTATTTATGTCCCATAATCTTTTTGTTGAAAACTATACATTAGATAAAATATAGTAGCAATACCAAATTTCTATTTTGTGGGTTTTCCTGTTCTGTTTCATTTCTGGATTTTTATTTAACTTGCCTAACTTAAACTGCAGAATCTCTTTACTCCGTGGTGTGCTGCTGCTAATGTGCCTGCTCAGGTTTTAGTACTTATTTTTAATTTCAGTCTGACTTACTAGGGGTTGCCTTTGTGTCTGCATAGCTTAGTGCTGACCCACTGATTTGGGAAAATGTTGTGCTCAAATATCTCAAACCAAATATCTTCCATCCTCTGTCAATTAACATGTGTGTGGTTTGGGGAGGACATTAAATGCTCTCCCACATTTCATGTCTTCCTTGTTACTTTCCACTGGACTCTTGAATCTCCCGTGCACATGTAAGTAATTTCCCAGCTAGCTCGGGATGTGGGGAGAGCTTATTTAGCCCTTCTACAGCTCCCTCATTTCCAAGGTCTCCCCATTAAAACTTGACTGGCCTGCCACTCACACCAATCAGGACAGCAACTTCATGCTAGCAAACATGTAGGCTTTCTCTAATTTTCTATTGAGTTCACCACTTTCATCTAACAAATCCGTAGGTTTTCACACTTTGCCCTAAATTGAGTCCACCCTCTCTGAGAGCCAAACTGATAGTTTCCTAGGTCAGCCCTATGGTTGTAAACTGCCTTTCTCACTGATGGAGCTAGGGCAGTGGAAACAAGCAGCCTCAGGCAAGAAGGCAATAGATAATACCTGTTCTTACACAAATCCTTACAAGCTTTTCAAGAATAAATGCTTCGCAATTTGTTGCCTGCTTTTGGTCTATTTCCCTCAAATGGTTGTTTTGACAATTTTATTCAGTTTTTTATGTATATGGAGAGAATTTGCAGGCCTCTTCAAAAGCCACAGCCAGAAGTCTCTACCTCTGTTTACATTTTGATGTATATTTTGATACAGTTATACTTACTTTCCAGTTCATTTTTCATGTTTACATGTAAGTAACTATAAATAGTATTATTTTGTGCATTGTAAAAATGCAACTTATTTCTCTTTTGAGGTTTTAAAAATTTATCCTTCTTAATATCTATCTTGAGATATTATCTATCTTAAGACCTAGTCCAGTCTTTTAAATGACTATATAGAATTTCATTTATTATGCCAAATTTTCTTTTCACTTATTGATGAATATTAGGTTGCTTCTAATTTTTCACAATTACAGTGTCATAGTGAACATCCTTATACATGTTTCCTTTCAATTTTACTAGATATTATCAAATTAGTTTCTAAATTTCATATCAATTGACATTTTCACTCACACCAGCTATGAAGAACATACCCATTTCCCCAAAATCTGACAAACACTAGATACTTTCAGATTTAAAAAATTTTCAAATAGAATGGGTGAAATCTTGATCTCATTGTAGTTTTGTATATATATACAATTTTAAGACTTGTGACATTCTGTCAAACTGACCTCTAGAGAGGTTGCACCAAATGGCTTTCGCCAATCCTAGATGTTTTAATTTTTTGAAATTTTGACAATTTGATAGGAAAAATAATACCATTGCCTTTTGAATTTTTATTTCTTGATTTTTACTATGATTGAAACTTTTCCCACATAATTATTGGCCATGTGTATGTCTTCTTTATGCAATGCTTAGTTTTGTGGAGTGGGTTTTTTTTGGCCTATTTTTCTATTGGAACTTTATATTGGCATTTTCATTTTCTTTACTTAATTATAAAGGCCTTTTTGTATATTATGAAAAGCAGATTCCAGATTAAGATGGCAAATTGAACACGTGCATTTAATGTCTCTCCCTTTTGAAACAAACATCAAACTACAGTAAAGAAATTTAAAAAACAAAATCAGAGACAAAGGAGACAAGGAGAAGACACAACAGTAATAAAATAGGTTTGTATTTGCTACTAAACTTTTAAAAACCTCAAAAATTAAGAGAAAGTTTAGGGATGCCTACATCGGTGTAATGAGAAGCAAGGAAATGATGACCATGAAAGTTGTGACAATAGTTACATCTGAGAGAGGGGTATATATGATTGGGGTGGGCACACAAGGGGCTTCTAGGGTATTAGTACTGTTCTATTTCTTGACCAGATTGGTGGGTACATGGGTGTTATTTTTATGATTACTCTTTACTCTCTGCATATACATTTAATGCACTCTTCTGTGTGTATAAATGCATATGCACATTTTAAAAAATAGTAGAAATGTTTAAATATTCAAACTGACAGGAAT
>JAQZBX010040830.1:0-22553 GCA_029593785.1 Cabassous unicinctus | reverse complement strand
TGCTGTGTGTCTTCTCCGTGTCTGCTTATCTTCCCCTTGCTGTGAGGTCCCGCTGCATCAGCCCCTCGCGCCGCGTGGGCCGGCCTGCCCTCACAAGGAGGCCCTGGGAAGCGAACCCGGGGCCTCACACATGGTAAACGGGGGCTCTATCGGTTGAGCCACATCCGCTTCCTGTTGTGAGGGCTTGCTGCATCAGCCCACTAGGCTGCGCAGGTCGGCCTGCCCTCACAAGGAGGCCCCGGGAAGCGAACCCGGGCCTCCCATATGGTAAACGGGGGCTCTATCGACTGAGCCACTCCCGCTTCCCTATATTTTTTTATTTTACCAGGAGGTCCCGGGGATCGAACCCAGGTCCCTCCATATGGCAGATGGATGCCCAACCATTTGAGCCACATCCGCCCCCTCATTTTTTACATTTAACTCTTTAATCTTCTTAGAATTTATTTTGGCATATAATATGCACTAGAGATCTAACTTTATTTTTCCAAATAGTTAACTGATAGTCACCGCATTATTTGTCAAATAATCCTCTTACATGCTTAATCTGATACCTTGGTGGTGGTGTCTTGGAGTGCCATGTGGGGAATGATGCCAAAGCTGTATCTGGGTTCAGCAGGAAAGAATGCAGTGATTAGTGATGTCTGCAATGATTGTGTCAGGGGATGGGTTATAGTATACATACTACATATCTTCCGCCCTAGGAGTGGCCTGAACTGTCCTCATTGATTTGAAATGCACCTTTTTTATATACTTAATTTTTTTTTTTTTTTTGTGGTGCCAGGGCCAGGGATTGAACCCAGGACCTCGTATGTGGGAAGCCAGCACTCAACCACTGAGCTACACCGGCTCCCTATACTTAATTTTTATATTCTGGGATCTGACTCTGGATTTTCTATTATATTCTATGAGTGTTTTGTAACAAACCACACTGTGTATTATAGCCTAACATTTAACATCTGGTATTTTAAGAGGACTATACCAGCCAAGAAAAATTTGAAAAAAAATGAAAGATCTTTGAAATTTTTCTTGCCTTCAATAGTCCACTTATTTCTCTAGATAAATAATGAAATGATTTTGTCGATCTTAAAAAAAAAATCCTTTGGGTTTTTTTTTTTTTAATGGAACACATCACGAATTTGCGTGTCATCTTTGCACAGGGGCCTTGCTAATCTCTGTATCGTTCCAATTTTAGTGTATATGCTGCTGAAGGTAGCACAGTCCTTTGGGATTTTGATTGAAATTGTATTAGATCCAAAAATTGCTTTGGAGAGAATTAACGACTTTATAATATTTCTCAACAATTCCAACAAAAATATTCAACCATTACGCCAAAAATATTATTCCAGCCATGTTCCACTCATTAGCCAGGCCTAGATAGGAGCTGGAACCCCATGACCCAAAGGTGGGGGAGAGTTGGTTCCACAAAGGACAAGCAGGTGATGTTATCTGAAGAAAGGGGCAGATGGATAGAGCTGTCCTTCTTGCAGTTGCGGATATTCTCTGTTTTTTGGATGGACGTTGTCCATCAACATCCTTTTGTTAGTTGTCCTGGACAAGTCCAGTGAACTGAAGAGTGGATGTTGCAGCTCTGCTGAGATTCAGGGCTCCACTGACATATGGGCAGACCGAGGATTTAGGTCTCTGGGACATATGTTTAATGAGTAGAGTTCTAATTGTGGGTTTGAGTAGGGGGGCGGAGGAGCCATGTGTAGCGAAGTTGTGAATGGGTCTGGCTCTGTTGCATTGGGGAGCATGTATTCTAAAATGTATTACAAAATTAAAAAGTTAAAAGAAAAAGCTAGCAAGTCTAAAGACTAACAGGATTTATTATCATGATTGGCTTAATGTGTAGGAAACTGTGCATCTGTCTGGAGGTTATCCTGTTAATGTTTCTCGGTCTTTGCCTCTGATTTTTCATACAGGGCACAAAGAGTTAGCTATGTGTAATTAATCAACTCATATTCAATGCCCACATTCTACTAGGCGCTCCTGGAGAAATGGAGAGAAATTATGAGCCCCACAGGCCTTACTTTTAAGGAGGACTGGAAATGGGCTTACAAACACTAATGAGTTACATATAAATGAATCCAAATTGTTTCATACATTAGTGATAGACAAATGCTGAGAGAACTTGGAGTAAAGAGCAAATAATATTAGGAATGTGTTTTGGGGCAGATGAAAGAAGGGCAGGACATACAATTGGGTGGTAGGTGAGGAAGATGTAGATATTCTTTGTGAGGGAATGGCATGTCTAAAGGGCAAAGATGGGAACAAGCAAGTGATTTTCAAACTCTAGCAAATATATTTGATGAGAGCCAATTTTCAAGACTCTGGAGCTTGACTTATTAATAATTTTAATGTTTTATTAATAATAATGATAAAGCTAACTTCTTGTCACAATTTCATTCGTTATCTGGTAACTGCTTTTAATTTTAAAGAGTCAGTTTTTCTTTAGGAATTATTCTAGCTAGACATTTTTTGGTTAGCTTTTCCCCTTTTAATATATCAATGTTATTTTACTTTTGGCAAACACCAATTTCAACAAAGTAGCATTCTCCAACTTGTATCTACCTTTACAAATATATGCTCAAATGAAATACAGTCTGTTTCACAGCAACACTAAATGTCTTGAATTTGCCCCCTTATTTAGCTGTAATGGTTGCCCAATAAAGATATTTAAATTATAGCCACTGTTTTAATTGCAATAAGGGACGTCTACATTTTAGAAAACTTCTAGGAATCTATTCTATATTTTGGAGTTCTAAGGATAAATATCCAGGATTGGTCTCTTCAAAGGTTATTAATTACATTCTAGAATTGAAAATGTATTTATTTTTATAATGAACATAAATTAAAAGTGATTGGAAAAATTAAGCTGGCTCTGGGCATACAGATAAATATACATTCTGCAAAAAAACAAGGCAAGTGAATTTCTGAAAACCACTGCTCATCACAGAAGATTTAATATTGATCTGCTTTGTCCATTTACAATGTAATAGAGTTGAGTTTTGTACTTAACAATTTTATTTTAGGATACAGTAAAATGACAGTACTCACAAGATTGATATAAAGTGTTTATATTGAAAATCAAAAAACAAAATAATTTAAAATGCTGCCAAGCCCTTTTTCAGCATCCAGGTCAGGCAGGTAGTCTCAGAAAGCTTTATTTTCTGAATACATGGATTGTCAGAGACTTTGAATCTAATACATATTTTCACAAATACTTCTTATTTTTTTAAAGATTTATTTATCTCCCCCCCCCGCCCCCGCGTTGTTTTGTGCTCACTGTCTGCTCTCTGTATGTTCTTATGTGTCAGCTTGTCTTCTCTTTAGTCGCCACCAGGAACCAATCCTGGGACCTTCCGGAGTGGAGAGAGGCTGCTCAATCTCTTACGCCACCTCACCTCCCTCACAAATACTTTTTAACGAGAAAAATGTTTTCCTTGCATGTTTTTTCTCTGCTTCTCCCTAAGGAGATTGTGGTTGGGAGAAAGATCTAGTCAGCTGCTCTTCCTCTACCATCTCCCAGTTTCCTCCCAGTAGTCTCCTTTTTCCCCTCATATCCTCCTACTTCCTCTGTGCTTGGATCTGAAAAGAAGTCTTTGGAATCTTTGAGGCATCTCCAACCCTTTGGATATAGTTGCAGAAACTAACTAGTTTTTCTGGTACCAAAAATACTTAAGTTCCTACTGAAGCTTGAGAGGACAAGGTACTTTGACAAAAATACAGCAGAGCATTTCTGATGGCCATTAACTATGTGACCTTGGAAAAAATAATTTCAGCATTATATACATTTTTTATCTATTCAAAAAGAATATTCCTTCCAGCTCTAATATTTTGTAATTCTAAATGTAGGATAGAGAATGGAGAATTATAGTTAATATAAACTTACTAATACAAATACATGGATTGTCAGAATTTGAATCTAATCAAATGATTTCTAACATTAAAAATATTATAAATATAATTAAATCTTTCTCTGATGATTGAGTGGTGTATTAGTCAGCCAAAGGGGTGCTGATGCAAAATACCAGAAATCTGTTGGCTTTTATAAAGGGTATTTGGGGTAGAAACTTACAGTTACCAGGCGATAAAGGGTAAGTTACTTCTCTCACCAAAGTCTGTTGTCACGTGTTGGAGCAAGATGGCTGCCAACGTCCGCCAAGAGTTCAGGCTTCCTGGGTTCCTCTCTTCCTGGGGCTTGTTCCTTTCTGGGCTCAGCTGCTCTGCTCACTCCACAAGGCCAGCTGTAGACTATCAGGCAAATGGCTAGTCTCTCTTTCCGGGGCCTCTGCTGTGTCTATGAAGCTGTGTTCTTCTCCTGTGTGTTTACTTCCCAGGCTCCAGTTCAAAACTCAGCATCAAAACTCCAACTCACTCCTCTGCTCTGCTGTGTAGTTTTATCTGTGAGTCCCTGCTCACCAAGGGGGCAGGGACTCAATGTCCTACTGACATGGCCCAATCAAAGCCCTGATCATAATTTAATCATGCCCAGGTACAGACCAGTTTACAAACATAATCCAATATCTGTTTTTCAGATTCATAAACAATGCCAAACTGCCACAAGTGGGAACCTCAAGATATGCAATACCTTATTGTGAACTTCATTTATTGTGCTAGAGATCCACAAAAGAACCAGGAAAAGATTTTATTTTCTAGATTTTATGTTCTAGATAAATCAGCTTTTGCTTTACTATACTTCATTATAACTAGCAACTAATCTTCCTTAGACCAAGGAGAGAAATATTACGTGATCTAGATTGCATTTAATTTTGCCACTGATTACTGTGTAACTTGAGATTTCTTCCTAGTTCTTTAGTGAATTCCAGCAAGAATCACAATGGAGATTTGCAATCTTAATCAATATTGCAAAGAAATGCCAAACTTCAGGAGTTAGATGCCAGATAATTCCTTCCTCCTTACTCTTTTAGTGTGAAAAATGAGGAGAAAGGGGAAAATTATTTACATAAATATTATACCTCTATGTGTTGGCCATTGTTAAACAAATTCACTCACAATTGCAGAATAGATATTAGGAATATTTTGACAAGGTGGGGAATCAATTTCTTTTGCAAAAAAATTAATGTGTATTTATTAACATTAGCATACTTTAATGAATTTATTTTTATGTCAGCAGTCTACTCTAGATTGAGTTTCTTGAGTTAAGGACCATGCCTTATTCATCTTTGTGTCCTGGGCACCTGGCAAAGTGCCAATTACGTGATGCTGTTCTGTATGCTTGTTAAGTGAATGAAGGATGAAATATTCAGAGTTTTGAACTGTAGGTATAAGTAGGTCATTTAAAATATAGGTAACCTTAAAATGCTCCTGGCATGCAGTCTATTTTTTAGGCCCATGAGTTGAAATGAAAGAAAAATAAATTTGTGATACACCAAAATCAGGATTTAATACTGCTATGGCAGGAGGAGGACAAAAAGGAGTCAAGGAAAGGTTCATGGGGGCTCTTTGTTAGGAAATAAAACTGAACAAATATGGCAGAATGTTAAGATAAAGTATATTTTTTAGCATATTCAAAATATTTCAGTCTCAAAAATTCAGATAAAATTAAAAGGTGGTCCAATATTTTCTTTATGCTAGGTCACTTTTCACTTTTATTAGTTTCAGCTCCTTAAATTTTTAAAATTGAAATATACTTGACATACAATAAAATGCATAGATCTTAGGTGTTTAGATCAGTGAGTTTTGACAATTATATATACCTATTTAACCACTAAATAAAACAAGCTATAGAACATTTTATTCACTCCAGAAGGTTCCCCTCCCTTCTCTATCCCCAGGCAATCACTTTCTTATTTCTTTCACCACAGATTATTTTTGTCTGTTCTTGAAATTCATATAAATGGAGTCATGCAGTAGGTACTCTTGCATATGGCTTCTTTCACATAACATGTTTTTGAGATTCATGGTTGTGCATGTATCCGTAGTTGATTCTTTTCTAATGCTGTTTACTATAACATTACATGAGTATACCACGCTTCTCCTATTTATGGATATTTGGGTTGTTTCCAGTTTCTGGATATTAGGAATACGATTGCTATGAACATCCTTACTGGATGTACCATTCTACACTCCCAAGAACAATGTATGACAGTTCTAGTTGTTCCACGTCCTGCTAACATTAGGTGTGAATCATCTTGTTATTTTAGCCATTGTGGTGGAGGTGAAATGGTATGTCATTGTGATTTTAATTTGCATTTCTCTGATTAATAAAGATATTGACCACCTTTTTAAAAAAAACAATTTATTGAAGTATATCATTCACACATGACCATACATAAACTATACGTGTTCAGCAAACATCATGAACTTACAAAACAAACATGCATAACATCATACATGGCTCCCATGCATCACCCCCCACAAACACCCCGCATTGCTGTGAAACATTTGTTAACATATCATGCAAGACTATCATCAAAGTATTAGTACTAACTATAGTCCGTATCTTCCTCCCCTATACATTTTTTTAAAAGTATTTATTTATTTGCTTTTATCCATTCCCCACCCCCACCCCCATTTTTGCTGTTTCTGTGTCCATTCGCTGGGCGACTCTGTGTCCATTTCCTGCCCTCTCTTCTCATCCTTCTTCTGTTTTCACTGGGATTCGATCCTCGGAACCTCCGACGTGAGAGAGAGGTGTTCTACTGCCTGCGCCACCTTAGTTTCTGGTTTTTCCGCACGTCTCATCTTGGCTCTCCCTTGTGTCACTCTCCTGTTACGGCATCATGTTGCTGCGTGGCTTGCGAGGCCTGGTGGCTCACCCGCTCATGGGACCTGGTGGCCCACGCACCTTCTATATTTTTCTTTTTTTTATTTTTACTGGGAGGTCCTGGGGATCAAACCCAGGTCCCTCCGTATGGGAGACAGATCCCCAACCATTTGAGCCACATCTGTCCTCCTGTTATATCACCTAAGGTTGACCAAAGATACCTAGAGTTACAGTCATTTCCCATACAGGATGGTCATATAATAAATCAGGCTTAGTTCATCACCAGCATTCCAAAAAAACCAGACCTAGGGAGAAAAACTAGGTCTAGGGGCACATGCATGGTTTCTAATATAGCGAGTGTTTAGCCTACCCTGATTATCACAAAATCAAGACAGCGAGAATATTCGCAAATTGACCACCTTTTCATGTATTTATTGACCAGTCATATATCTTACGAAATATTTGTTAAAAGTTTTTTGTCCATTTTTCCCTTGGTGGTTTATCTTTTTATTGTTGATTTTTAGAATTTAAAAAATATATATATTCTGGATACAAGTTGTCAAAGGTATGTGTTGTGATTTCTGGAAAAATATTTTTGCAGCCTGTAGCTTGTCTAATCATTTTCTGATGGTGAATTTTGATGAGCGGAATTTTTTTTTCTTTCATGGTTTAATGTTTTGTGTCTTGTCTGAGAAATCTTTGTCTACTTCAAGGCCGCAAAGATCTTCTGTGCTTTCTTCCAGAAGCTTTATGGTTCATTTTTCTTTGCTATTACTTTGTTCCCTGACTGATAAGTTTCTTCTACCCTAAAGATCCTCATTACTTTTCCTTGGGGGGATAATGGCAGAAGATTGGTCTGTAACTTTTACCAAACACTTTACTAAACACTGCAAATGCAATTTCATTTGTTGTTTCAGCGATGTCTCTCTGAAAGACAAATTGAGTCATCTCTTTATTCTAGTAACTCCCCATTATACTTTCATACTTGCAGGCCTTCAGGGATCTAGTTTTAAAACAAAATATTCTGGAAAGCCATAGGAAAACAGGATCCTGGCCTAAGAGTTGTCACCTGGAATAATGTATTAAATGTAAATAGATGATTATTGAATGAATTTTTGATGCCTTCTTCACCTCTTATTTAAACATCTTTGTAATGATATTAAAGTTAAGAATTATAGGGACTACTTTTTAATACTAGCAAATGGGAGAGAATGCACTGAAGCAAAAAATTGCAGTCTTAGAACTTGTAAAACTCTTAAATACAGATCTCTACTGAAAGCAGTAGGCTAACTTATTTTTATGGTGTTGATATGGTGCTAATTAGAAAAAAAATAGGTAAATTGGTGAGCTAGAAAGGATTTAAGAAGCATGGACATAAAATCCTTTAATACTGTTTAGTAAGGTATTCATTTTATCCATTTGAGGAAATTTAAAATTCTTTTTGAAAGGAATGCATTTTTAAGTTGGGGGTGGGTGGCTGTTGCTAATTCATTGGGTATTACAGGTTTGGATCATAGTACAGCTGAAAGGAATGCTAATCCTGTTAGATGGTGTTTATTGTCAACAGCAATACTTCTCCAAAAAACACACAAATTATTCTCAGAATTTCAGAAAAAGTCTGAACAGTTATTCTAGATTTCTTTGGGGAGGGTAATAATCTTGAGTTTGATTGAAACATGAGCAATCAACTTTTATTTATTTATTTATTTTTAATGGTACTGGGGCCCAGGGAATGCGCTCGGGACCTTGTATATGGGCCACATACTGAGCCAAATCAGCTCCCCTGAGTTGGTTTTTTCATGTGTTTGCTTGTTTTTTTGTTTGTTTGTTTGTTTTTAGAAGACACCAGGGACCAAAGCCAGGACCTCCCATGTGGGAAGCAGGCACTCAACTGCTTGAGCCACATCTGGTTCCCTGAGCAGTCAACTCTTAGTTATTTATGTAAGATTGATCAGTTTTGCAGATTATCTTCCTAAAATATTTAATCTTAGTCAGGTTTCTCTTGCCTTCTCAGGTTCTGAGTGGAGAGTGAATTGCTACAATCTGTTGCATTTACTATGGAAGGAAGATTAATTTTAATATTTGCTCGATCATAATGTAATTAGAGAAGTAAAACTGCTCCACATTAACAAAAAATCCTGAAGATACAAATTATTTTTGGGATGTCTGTACTTATCCTTTCCATTAACGAGCATGGTAGAGTGAGAAGTCCTGACCCCATGGAATTGTTTCTGACGTGTTTCTAACTTGCCACTGTTCATGCATGCCTCCTGCGGCGATATCGTCCCAGCAGTGCCTCCTTAGCAACAGGAGTAAGCTGTCCAGCTGTCCTGGGGCAGGGTAGGCATTGTCTGGGAGCTAAAGTCAAGGCAACAACAGCTAGAGAACCAATGGTTTATTATAATACAGGAGAAGGCAAAAGGTCCAGAAACCTGTAGGTCAACAAAGTAAGGTAATCAGGACTTCCAGGCTTGCCTATCTTTTATGGAAAGAAAAATCACTATTGAGCAGAATATACCCAAGTGAATCTGTGCCAGAGATTATGTCATGTGGTAGAAATAGCATTGGTTTTGGAGCCAAGCAGATCTAGAAGTTCACCATTTATAGATGTATGATGTCAGGAAACTCACTCTTTAAGCCTCAGTTTCTTTTTCAATCAAATAATTGTGAAGGTTTCAAAAAGTATTTTATATAAAGTACCTAGCACATAATAGGTGTTCAAAAAATGTTAATTCCCTTCCCCTTCGAGACTTAATACCTGGATGGAAAGCTGCTTCAGGATCTCAGTCTGCCTATCTGGAGAAACTAGGTCAAAGAAGCAGCAGTAGCTGATAGGGTCCTGATTTACTTCCCTCATATATATCCTATAGATACAAACACCTGTGATGTTTAGCTTGAGCTTTTTGTCCCCAGGCTTTATGTGATCCTATACTAGAGTATCAAATTTAATGTGATCTAGGCAAACTTATTCACATTTGAGTAAGGGATTACAGCTTCTGGCCCTGTGTCCTCTGTTTTCTTTGGTTAGAAGACTTTCTTATTGTTTGTGTCTTGCCCAGCTTTCATCTCAAGGGTTATAGAGGAAGCAGGAGTAGCTTCTCACATCTCCTCAGTTAGGCACTGTTTCAAGCAAACAAATTCTTGTCTTCTGAGAGCTTATAATGTAAGGTAGTATGATTGTTACTATACGTACTAAATGTAAGTCATGACTTTTATGCACTGTTGGAAATTTTAAAAATAGTGTTAGCCTTTGGATTTTTGTCTTTTATTCCCCATTTAAAACAAGTTTTTCTTAAGCCTTTCCCTGAACTTAAGCACTCTGTTATTTATTGAGAGCCTCCCCCTAATATTTTCTTATAAGCTGAAGACTGGTCAGTACTCTCCTAGTTTGCTTCAAATACAAGGCAGCAGAGGTGAACAGCATTGCTGTTCAGCTGCAGCTGCTTCCATAGGGTCACAAGGAACACCTGGAATCTTCCACTGGGCACCAGACTCATTGGGTTGTATGCCACCAGGTCTTATTCCATATATGGAATTTTATTTCTCCTTAAAGAAAACATGTTGAGACAGTAGTTTCTAAGAAGACAGACTTCACCACAATCCCTTTCATATGCAGCACCTCAGGCCTTTCCTTGCATAGATTTGAGATTCTTTCAGCTGCACAAATTCTTCATAAGGACAGATGATTCATAAAGTTTGTTCTGTGGAAAGAAAGGAAGCCAAGTAAATGCATTACCCACCACCTAAATGAACTAACTGTGGATTTAAGCTTTGGGAAACCTAAAACCTTTTAAAGAACATCTAGTCTTAAATTGAAGCAAGATATTTTCAGATGATCTGCCACCATAAGGAAATTTGCAACATCAGCCCCTTCAACAATCCATCCCAACTGAATAGTCTGTGGCCTTAGTAAGTATTTTTCTACTCTCCAGTTTACCACATCTTTCTTGGCATCAAATTACCTTTCTACTGAATTGAAATCATTAGTTCAACTGTTGGGCTAAATTCATTTGTGGGAATGGAAATGGAAATTATTTATTCCAGGAAATTTAGTGATGTTTCTGCTGCATCGTACACATATGGTCATAATATTTAGATACTAATGGTCTTGGTGTGTTTCTGAAAGTTATGTTTATGACTGACTTTAAGGGGGAGTGGAGCCCCCATAGCAAAAGGGGAGTCTTTTTTTTTTTTTTTTTTTTAAAGAAGCTTTCGGTTACATAAGTGTTACATAAAAAATATAAGGGATTCCCTCCCACACTTTCCCACATTAACAACATCCTTCATTAGTGTGGTACATTTGTTACAATTAATGAACCCATATTGAAGCATTGCTGCTAACCATAGACTACAGTTTACATTATAGTTTATACTTTGTCCCATACAATTTTGTTAGTTATGACAAAACATACAATGGTCTGTATCCGTCATTGCAGTGTCATGAAGGACAAATCCAATATCCCAAAAATGCCTCCATATTACACCTATTCTTCCCTCTCCCATCCCTCAGAACCACTGGTGGCCACTGCTTTTATATCAGTGATAAGAGTTCTTATCACTAGATAAGAACTAGAATAATTCTTATCTAGAATTATAAGATAATATTATAATTGCTAGAATAATAATAAGTCTACTTTAGTCCATTGTTCATTCCCCAATCTTGAGGATTTTGGGATGGTGATGCTCACTCTGCTTCTAATTGAGAGGGGGCTTAGATTCCATGGGGCAGATGGATGGAACTATCTTGCTTGCAGTTGCAGACACTCTCTGTTCCTTGGGATGGGCGTTGTCCATCATCATCTCCATGTTATTTGTCCTGGGTGAGTCCAATGAACTGGAGAGTAGGTGTTGCAGCTCTGCTGAAATTCAGGGCTCAACAGGCACATGCATGGACCAAAGATTTAAGTCCCTGGACATATATTTATCAAGTATAGTGCTAATTATGGGTTCAAATAAAAGGGGCAGAAGAGCCATGTATAGAGAACCTGTAAATGAGTCTAACTCTGTTACACTGGGGAGCATAAATTCCAAAGTAAGGCCCGCTGACAGGGTGCTGAATTCCTGAGCTGTCTGCCCTGGTTATCTTTTGTTTTATTAAGTATATGCTCAGTAGTTTTGTGTGTGTGTATTTATCGTAAGATCATTTAACCATTTCAGATGTAAAGTTCATAGTGCCATTTAATTATTCTTTAGCTACTTTTCAATATAATCTTGAAATAAAAAAAGGAACATTTTAACTTGCAAAAGATTTCTAATATGACATTTCTTGTTATTTATTTGTCTTACTTGGATTTGTAGATTAAGGCTAGAGTCATACTCGGGATAAACTGTGTAGATATCTTTGGAGTGGAGAGAGACAACCCCTTTACTAGATTATATATTATTACGGTAGGACAGGAACTCTGTTGCACACATCTTAATAATGCTCTGCTCACAATAAGGTGGTGTCCTTTCTTTGAATTTTTAAAAAATACGCATTTATCCATTATCTTGTGAAATGTGTGGTCTGTGTTTTGATCTCAGGCTCTGCTTGGTAGGAAAAGGCCTTTTATAGTTTTTAGGCCATTTCTTTCCTTTTGTACATCCACCTTGGTGGCTCTTTAAGGAGGAATGATCTATAGCAGCCAAGGCTATTTTTCATGATGCCTGACAACCCTTAACAGATTATTGACAACATTTTTCACCTTGAACCTGTAGCTTTCCCTAACTTCTTTTTGTTTTTGTGTGTGTGTGTGTGTTTTTAAGTTTCGTGTTTTTCCCCCTGACTTCTTACTTCTGTGGGAATGCTCATTTCTACCTTGTCTGCCTGAGGCATTTATACCTATCTTTCAAAGATCAAGGTCTCTTACTGACTGACCCTACCCTACCCTCTTCCTTCAAAGTTGTACATTCTTTATGTTACCCTTTAACCTTGTATAATACAGTTTATATATATTTCTATAATAGTGCTTAATATACTGAGTTGCAGTTACTTGTTGATTGGTGAATTATGGTAGTGGTTACGTGCATGATCTTTCTTTCCATCTTTGCTATTTAATGACACAGTGCAAATGGTAACATTTAAAAATTTTTTTTCTGAGACTTCAAGTTTCCACTTCTGTAAAGCTGGAGTAATGAAAGTTCTTGTGAGGTAAAATGAAATTATACACATAAAGCAAAGCACTTAACTCTGTGTTTTGCATGTATTGAACATTAAATGGGTAATGGAGATTGTGATTGTATATGTGTGTCTCTTATAGATTGAGTTTCTTGAAGATAGGGGACTGTGTTTTATTCATCTTTTATTCCCTGTATTTTGCCTATAATAGATTGGATCATTAAATGCTTGTTTAATGGTAAAATAACTGTCCGACTCCATGGGCTGTTCTAAATTTTACTGTCTTAAATCCACTTTCCTTTAATAGGCTTTTTTTTTTTTTTAAGATTTATTTTATTTTTTTATTTATCCCCCCCTTGCTGCTTGTGCTGCTGTGTCCATTCGCTGCGTGTCTTCTCTGTGTCTGCTTATCTCCCCCTTGCTGTGAGGTCTTGCCGCATCAGCCCACTGCACGGCGCAAGCCGGCCTGCCCTCACAAGGAGGCTCCGGGAAGCGAACCCGGGCCTCCCATATGGTAAACGGGGGCTCTATCCACTGAGCCACACCCGCTTCCTGAATGTTCAATTTTTAAGATGAATTATTTTTTGAAACAAAGTATTATTTTCCTATTCACAGTTGCTTTCATAATACAACTCTATTTTGCTAACTGAAATTTAAATGCATACTACAGGTCATAAATGGAGCCAGAAAGTGGGTAGATGGATCAATACAAACCAATTATCAGTATCAGGATGCCAACTTTAAGTATACTGTGTGTTTTATTAGTGATACAGTATCATCATACTATTTCTGTTGTTACAAAAAATTCATTCTGGGCCCAGGAAATAAATATATACATGTAACTTTTAAAGGAAGCATCTGGTACTTAAAGGAAGCATCTCTCAAAAAGCCTTTAAGAGGAATGATTTGTGAAAAAATAATTCAAATTACTTGCTAAAATGCACATTTACAAACAAGTATTAAAAATCTGTGCTTGCTTTGGCTGCACATATACTAAAATTGGAACAATACAGAGATTAGAATGGCCCCTGTGCAAGGATGACACACAAATTCGTGAAGCGTTCCATAAAAAATAAAATATAAATTTAAAAAATGTATTAGTCCAATGGTTTAATATCCAGAGCATATAAAGAACTAGTACAACTCAACAATAAAAAGACAAACAATCCAATTTAAAAATGGGCAAAGTACCTGAACAGATATTTCTCCAAAGAAGCTTATAATTACATGAAAAGATGCTCAACATCATTAGTCATTAGGGAAGAGGAAATCAAAACCAAGATGAGATACCGTTTCACATTCTCTAGGTGGCTACTATTAAAAAAAATGGAAAATAACAAGTGTTGGAGAGGATATAGAGAAAAAGGAACCCTTGTACATTGTTGATAAGAACATAAAACAGCGCAGCCGCTGTGGAAAACATTTTGATGATTCCTCAAAAAGTTAAATATAAAATTACCATCAAGTCTAGTTCTAAATATATACCCAAAAGAGTTGAAAACAGAGATTCAAACAGGTATTTGCACACCAGTGTTCACAGCAACATTATTCACAATAGCTAAAAGGTGGAAGCAACCCATGGATAGATAAATAAAATGTGGTATATACATATAATGGAAAATCATTCAGCCATAAAGGAACAAAATTCTGATACATGCTACAATATGGATGAACTTTAAAAACATACTAAGTGAAATAAGCCAGACACAAAAGGACAAATATCTACTGATTCCTCTTACATGAAATCTAGAGTAAGCAAATTCATAGAGACAGAAAGCAAATTAGAAGTTACCAGGGGCTGGGGGAAGGAGGAATTGGGAATTATTGCTCAACAGGTATAAAGTTTCAGTTTGGGATGATGAAAAAGTTTTGGTACTGGATAGTGTTTTTGGTAGCACAACATTGTAAATGTAATTAATGCCACTGAATTGTATACCTAAAAATGGATAGAATAGCAAATTTTATGTTATATATATGTTACCATATGAAAAAAAAATCTATTAGCCCAATAGTTCCTACTTCACATTACTTTGAAAAGGAAATTGACCTGAGTTCACCAATTATATACTATTATATATACCTATTGTATAATACTATTTATTCAACCTATCAAAATACTTGTTAGGCCTATATTTTCATTACCAGTATACTAAAAAATGGTTTATTACAAAGGAATTATAATAGAGTTGTAGGTTAAGAATTGATAATGTCTGTTTCTAGAATTTCTGCACTCAATTTTCCTTGCTTCTTAGTAGGTATAAGATAAAGTTAAATTCACAGTACCACATACAATTAGGCATTTAAGCTTATTTTTAAAAGATGATTGCAAGTTATTTTACTTCATAATGAGCTAGACTAAATTTTGAGCTGTTAGAATCATGAACCACCAAGGCTCTGCTAAAACCAAAGAATACTCCTATTCTAGAAGTATCTAGAATTCCAAAATCTCATAACAAATATTTTTGTCAAACAATATTAAGGTAATATTACAGAGCAGTTTTGAACATATGAAAGTTTGCCCTTGCAATTGACAGCCAATTTGCATTAATATCTGCCTCCTGTAATCAGTAAGACTGCTTATCCTGAGATTATATTTATCTTTATGCATGCTAAACCCTCCTCTCTCCTGGAGATTACTCTAGGAGACTCACCAATATAGCAAGTACATATGAATTATAGAACTATACTCAATATAGCCTAAATAAATTACTATATTTAGAGAAGATGAATAAAATAGCTATTTATTTCAAGTATGAAGTGTTTGCCCTCTACACACACACAGAGAGAGAGACACACACACACAAAAACACACACATCCAGAGTGTTCTGTTGACAAATATTGATCTTAGATAACTTACAGAACTTTAGAGTTGGAGGAGACCTTAGTGAAAATTCAGTCCAACCTGTTCATTTTTATATAGATGAGTTAAGCTGGAACCCTACAAAAACTGAGGTGCCCCCAAAATAAGAAAACTTCTTTCAAATCACAGTCAGTGGCAAAGTCATGGCTAAAAACCCATGTGATCTTTTCCTGAGTAAACTGTCCGTCAACTTTCAACTTGGTTTTTTAAGAGAGTGCAAAACAGATTACTCACCACCCTGTACAAATGAGTCAGGAATCAAACTTGCTCACTGGGTCTTTATAGTAAAAAATAGAAGTAATCAGGTCTCATCTAAGATAAACATGATAAGTCTCACAAACATACATAAACAATAAGTGTAAAGTAAAAGTTGTAAACTTACAAAACAAACATGCATATCATCATACAGGGCTCCCATATATCACCCCACCACTAAGACCTTGCATTATTGTGAAATATTTGTTAGAAACTATGAAAGAACATTGTCAAAATATTACTACTAACTATAGCCCATTTTTTTCAAAAATTTTTTTGAAGAAGTTGTAGGTTTTCAAAAAAATCTTGCATAAAATAGAGCTCCTATATACCATCCTTTAATTAACAGTCTGCATTACTGTGGTACATTTGCTACAATTAATGAAAGATTTTTAAAATAATTGTACTATTAACTCTATTTTACAGTGAACTGGTAAGTAACCCTTAATATAAGTTACAATAGAAGTTTATTAGGGTTTTACATAATGTATTGAAGCCACAACACACTGTACAAAAATTCTGAAATAACAGTATTTCTCATAGTACAGCCTATTCAATGGAGGGAGAAAGAAAAGAAAGTATAGAAGAACATAAAGGAAAGTGGAGGGAAGCGGATGTGGCTCAGTGGATAGAGCCCCCGTTTACCATATGGGAGGCCCAGGTTCGCGTCCTGAGGCCTCCTTGTGAGGGCAGGCCGGCTCGTGCGGCGCCGTGGGCTGATGCGGCAAGACCTCACAGCAAGGGGGAGATAAGCAGACACAGAGAAGACACGCAGCGAATGGACACAGCAGCACAAGCAGCAAGGGGGGGATAAATAAATTAAAAAAAAAAAAAAAAAAATTTGAACATTCATAAAGTGTGTGAGGTGGAGTACAGGAATATTAGTGGAACATGTGAATGTATACAGACTCCAGACAGAATTGTATATTTATCTCATAAGTAATATAAGAAACAATAATTATTTTCTTTTAAAATCTGATCCTAGTTACAAAAAGCAGCTTTTAAAAATCAGCCTTAAACAAGACCTACTAATTATATATACTTAACTGTATTGAAAAATTCTTCATTCAATATGCTTTTTTTTTTTAGGTTCCAGGGTTGGGTATTGAACCCCGGACCTCGTATGTGGGAGCTGGCACTCAGCTATAGCCATATCAGCTTCCCCAAATTGTTTTTTTTTCATTAGTTCGTTTGTTGTTTGTTTTTGTTTCTGTTTTTGTTTATAGGAGGCACCGGGGACTCAACCCGGGATCTCCTATGTGGGAAGCAGGTGCTCAACTACTTCAGCCATATCCACTGCCTACAGTTTAAAAATATTGATTATATATGTCAGGTGCTGGGCTTGGCTAAACACCTATAGTGGCATTTATAGAATATCCAAATCCTTTACATGAATTATCTAATTATCTAATTTACTGAGACAATGAATAATTTACTTCTAGTTAGATTTGAAAGGGCCCTCTGGTTTGATTGTAAATTTTTTCAGTTATTTAGTAGTGTGTACTTAATGATCACAGATACTAGATTTTCTTACTTCTAGGCTCAAAGTAACTATAATTTATTTAATCTTCTTTATGGTTTTATACTAGTATTTATAAAATGAATATTCCCTTCAAAAAAGTCAGATACAAATGTCAGATTTATTAGATATAATTTACATACAGTAACATCCATCCTTTTTTAGGTATACCATTCTATGGATTTTGACAGGTGTATACAAGTATATACAATCATGTAACTACTACCAAAATCAAGATACATTATTTCACCCCTTCTGCTCCCCCCAAAGTCCCCATACCATCCCTTTGTAATCAATCCCTTTCTCCCATCCCCAGCCCCTGGCAACCAATGCACTGTTCTCTTTTCTCTGCCTTATAGTTTTGCCTTTTTGCAGACTGTCATGTATAGGAATCACACAGTATATAGCACCACCACCCCCGCCGCCTTTTTTTTTTTGTTTAGGAGGTACTGGGGATTGAACCCAGGACCTCGTACATGTGAAGCAGGTGCTCAACCACTTAGCTATACTGGCTCCGCTGTGTATGTAGCCTTTTGATTCTGGCAAGAAAGTCAGATTTGAAGAACATTTACAGACAAATACAGTAATACTTACTGTGAACATTTCATTTTTTTTAAATATAAAGTTTTAAAACATTAAAAAAATAAAAGTAAACTGTGTCAATGCATAGCTTAAGTTCACACTTTATTGTACTTGATGTTTATGTGTCTCACTTCCTTGTAAACTCTGGGCTTCTGAAGGTTAGGAATATTACATGAATAGTCTTTATATTTCTAGCACCTAACACATTCCTTCGGTGCTATAAGAAGGGCTTGATAAGTAATTTTTTAGTAATGAATGTGAGTTTCTTCCAAAAAAAAAAATTCTTTAAAAATTTTGGGGGAAGGTAATCTTTAAAAAAAATGTTTTTTTTTATCTCGAGCCTACGACCAGTTAGCTTCACAGGTGAATTTTACTAAACATACCAAGAAGGATTAATACCAGTCCTGCTCAAACCACTTTCTAACTCATTATATGAAGCCAACATCACCCTTGTACCAAAGCCAGAAAAGAACATTACATGCCTAATAAAAGAAAACAGACCAAATGCCAAGCCCTCGTTTTTGTTTTTTTTTGGGGGGTGGGGATTCCGGGGGAGGAGCAGGCACTCAACTACTGAGCTACATCTGCCCCCCCAATGAGAATTGGGTTTTTTGTTTGTTTTGTTTATTTGTTTGTTTTTAGGAGGTACCAGGGATCAAACCTGGGACCTCGTACATGGGAAGCAGGCACTCAACTAAGCCCTCGATATTAATGCTTGTATTTATGAACCTTATTCTTGTAAAATTGAAACTTAGCCTAATAATATCTATTGCTAAAGAATCACCTCCTGAAAACCTCCTTGTTACTCAAATGTGACTTCTCTCTAAGCCAAACTCAGCAAATAAACTCACTGCCTTCCCCACCAGTATGGGACACGACGCCGGGGGATGAGTCTCCCTGGTATCGAGGGATTATTACCAAGCACCAACCAACAGTGCATTTGGAAAAAGACCTTGACCAAAAAGGGGAAAAATTAAATACAAAAAGAGTTTTTAAGGCTAAGAGATTTCAAACCTCAGGAGGTCATTCCAGAGGTTACACTTGTGCACCTCTCAGGCACATCTCACTAACTGCCTCAAACAGGGGTGCTGCTCCTGAGGGCTCTAGAGACATCTGGACCTTATAGGCAAGGCACACAGTCCCATGAAATCAGCACCTCATTGGTAGGCCTTACTTGGAATATATGATAACCTATTTCCCAACAGCAACAGAGTTAGACTCATTTATAATTTCCCTACAAATGATTCTTCTACCCCTTTTATTAGAACCCGTAATTAGCACTATACCTGTTAAATATGTGTCGCAGAGACTTAAATCTTCAGTCTGTTCATATGCCGATTGAGTCCAATATCTCAGTATAGTTGCAGCCAACACCTAACTCCAGTTGATTGGACTTGCCTAGAACAACTAACAAAATTATGATGATGGACGACCCCCTCCCAAAAAGCAAAGAGTATCTACAACTGCAAGCAAGACAGATCCTTCCCTCTGCCCCATAAAATCTAAGCCCCCTCTCAGTCTGAAGGAAAGCGGGTATCACCATCCCAAAATCCTCAAGGTTGAGGAATGAACAAACATAAGGGGGAAATACAACCATGGACCAAAATAGACTTATTATTGTAGTAACAGAAGAACTTGTAACATTGATAAAAGATAGTGGTTACCAGAGGTTCTGAGGGGAGGGTGAGGGAAGAATAGGTGGAACATAGGGTATTTTTTGGGTATTGGAATTGTTCTGCATGATATTGCAGTGATGGATACAGGCCATTATACATTTTGTCAAAACCTGTAAAGTTGTGCAGTGCAAAGTATAAACCATAATGTAAGCTATAGACCATGGTTAGTAGCAATGCTTCAATATTGGTTCATCAGTTGTAACAAATGCACCACACAAATGTAAGATGTTATTAACGGGAAAATGTAAGGGGGGGGGGTATATGGGAACTCCTATATTTTCGATATAACTTTTCTGTAATCTAAAACTACTTTAAAAATAAAGTTTACAAAATATGGATTGCAACCAAATAGGATATAGAGTGATTTTAGTAGGTTGCAAGTAGCACTATGAATAAAAATGAAGTAGAACAGCATGAGATAGCATAGGACAGGTAGTGTAAAGTAGGACAGCTTGGGATTAAAATGTGTGAGTTCACTTTACATAGTCAACTTAAGTATTATTTCTTGAAACAATAGAGATTGAATCTATCTATGCATATGTAACAATATAAATGTGTACATACCCACAAAAAAAAGAACAGTACAGACCAATATCCCTTATAACTATAAATGCAAAAATCCTCAACAAAGTACTAGCAAAACAAATCCAACAGCACATTAAAAGAATTATACATCTCATTCAAATGGGATTTATCCAGGTATGCAAGGGTGGTTTAACATACGAAAATCAATTATTGTAATACACCACATTAACAGGACAAATGAAAAAAATCACATCATCTTCCCAATTGTTGCAAAAAAGGAATTTGATAACATTCAGCACTGCTTCTTGATAAATACACTTAGAAAACTAGGAATAGAAGGAAACTTCCTCGACATGATAAAGGGCATATATAATAAACCCCACAGCTAGCGTCATGCTCAATGGTAAAAAACTGAAAGCTTTCCCTCTAAGATCCGTAAAAAGACAAAGATGCCCACTCCCACCACTGTTAATCAACATTGTACTGAAGTTCTAGCTAGAGCAATTAGGCAAGAGAAAGAAATAAAAGTCATCCAAATTGGAAAGGAATAAGTGAAACTTTCCCTATTTGCAGATAACATGATCCTTTATGCAGGAAAATCCATAACAAAGCTATTAGAACTAACAAATGAATTCAGCAAAGTAGTGGGTACAGAATAAATACCCCAAAAATCAGAAGTGTTTATATACACTAGTAACAAACAATTGGAAGAAGAAATCAAGAAAAGAAATTTCATTTATAATAGCAATGAAAAGAATCAAATATCTAGTAATAAATCTGACCAAGGAAGTAAAGGACTTGTACACAGAAAACTACAAAACATTGCTAAAAGAAGACCTAAGTAAAAGGACATTATGTGATCATGGATTGGAAGACTAAATATTAAAATGTCAATTCTGCCCAAAGTAATTCATAGATTCAACAAAATCCTAATCAAAATTCCAACAGACCTCTTTACAGAAAAGGAAAATCCAAATAATCAAATTTATATGGAAGGGTAAGAGGCCCCAAAGAGTGAAAGCCATCTTGAAAAAGAAGAACAAAGTTGGAGGACTTACACTTCCTGATCTTAAAACTTATTACAAAGCCTCAATACTCAAAACAGCATGGTACTGGCATAAGACAGACACAGACCAATGGAATCAAACTGAGAGTTCAGAAATCAACCTGCACATTTATGGCAACTGGGTTTTTTTGCTTGTTTGTTTTGTTTTGTTTTTGGCTTAAAACAACAGAAATTTATTGTCTCACAGTTCTGGAGGCCAGAAGTCCAAAATCAAGGAGTCAGAGGCCATGCTCCCTCTAAAACAGGGGTTCTTAACCTTTTTTGTTCCACGGACCCCTTTCAAAGTATGGATAGGCATAAACAATTTTTTGAGATATGCAACAACTATGATGTGATATGAAATGAATACTACTGTAATTTATTACATACATTCATAAGTGAAAGAAATTCTACATTTCAGTTAGAGGTCAGAGAAAATAAAGATAATAAGTTGATTTTTTTCAATTCAAGATAATGGACCCTCTAAAATCTTAACCCTTGGTTAAGAACCCCTGCTCTAAAACCTGAGAGAAGAATCCTTTGCCTCTTCCAAGCTCCTGGTAGTTTACTGGCAATCCTTGCATATCTTGACTTGCAGCAGCAGCACTTCACTCTCTGCCTTCATCATCACATGGAGTTTTCCCGGGTGTCTGTGTGTCTCTGTGTCCAAATACCCCCGTTCTTGTAAGGATACCAGTCATATTGGATTACAGCGCACCCTAATCCAGGTTGGTCTCATCTTAACTAAAGGCAAACTGATTTTTGACAAGGATGTCAAGTCACTGGATTGGGAAAGAATAGTCTCTTCAACAAATGGTGCTGGGAAAACTGGATATCCATATAAAAAGAATGAAGATGGACTGCTATCTCATACCATATACAAAAGCCAACTCAAAATAGATCAAAGGCCTAAATAGAAGAACCAGAACTATAAAACTTCTAGAAGAAAATATAGGCAAGCATCTTCAGGACCTTATGTTAGACAATGGTTTCTTACACTTTATACCCAAAGCACCAAAAACAAAAGAAAAAGGTAAATGGAACCTCATCAAAATTAACAACTTTTGTGCATCAAAAGACTATCATGAGGGAGGCGGGAGTGGCTCGGTCAATGGAGCCCCCGTTTACCATGTGGGAGGCCCCGGGTTCGCTTCCCGGGGCCTCCTTGTGAGGGCAGGCCGGCCCGCGCAGCTCAAGGGGCTGATGCACACAGCAAGCACAAGCAGCAAGGGGGAGATAAATAAATAAATAAATCTTTAAAAA
>JAQZBX010040829.1:6183-17164 GCA_029593785.1 Cabassous unicinctus | reverse complement strand
AGGTGTGCTGATACCCTGGTCCCCAGGTGTGCTAGGAAGGATGGGCCCTGAGCACCTCCCAGGGCACTGAGATCAGCGCAGGAGTGGTGGGAGGGCCAAGCACATCTGCTCTGCTCCCAGGGAGGTGAAACACTCTGAGAGATGAGGCAGGACCAGAGGACAGCCAGCACCCAGCACAGCCCTCCCCATCCACAGAGCCTGGCACCCAGCCCACTCTTCTGCACGGTCAATGCACATGGAAGCATTCTAAAGGCTCTGACAAGTCCTGCATCTCCTTTTGTTCAATGAAGAACTTCCCAAACCTCCTTGTCCTGAGAACTCTTTCACACCCACAAAAAGCCTCTAGCTTCACATTTTCAGGAACACTGATCTAGATGAGCCCCCTCAATTTGACAAGTGGGGAAACTGAGGCCCAGGAAAGGGAAGGGATTTGTTCCAAATCCCACAGTGAGCCATGACTAGAACCCAGGGCCCCGGTCCCCAATCCCTCCTATGCCCAAAGCTGGAAATATTTTCCAAAGGGCTCTGGGGCATTGGGCCTCAGTCCCAGGTTCAGGGACCACTCCTTGGAAGGCTCCCCTCCTCCCTTCTCTCCCCAGGCCCAGGAGGCTGAGGGCAGAGCAGGATTGTCCCCAAGTGGGCTTCCTCCCTGGTCCAGGCCCTTCCTTGCCACTCTAGAGCCCGCCTAGACCCCCGTCACCCCCATGCCTCTCCCTACCTCTAACTTGGCCACCAGCACCATCCCCTCACCTGGGTGTCTGCCTCTCCCTCTGCCCTGAGACCCCCAGGATGGCACCCAGCACAGGCCAGGTGCACAGTGGTGGCAGGAGGCAGCTGCCAGGCAGAGCACCTTCCTCAGCAACATACGAGTCAGGATGTGGGACCCACAGACAGTAGCAAGCTGTGGCAAGGGTCAGGCACCAGGCACGTGCGCTGGCTGCACCTCGGCCGGCCCTCCCTCCTGCCCTCCACGCCAATGTGCCAGCCCATTTCTTGCCTCATGCTGCGTGGATCCTGAGCTACTCCAGGTCCTTCTTAAGAATGAGGTAGAGGATAATAAGAAAGAGCAAACCATAAGGTGTGCTCACTTCTGAAGGCTTCCCGGACAGGCGAGGTGAGCCTCAGCCAAGGGAGGGCTCCCAAGCCCACTGCAGCAGACATGGTGCCCTCAACCACCAGCCTGCAGCCCACCAGTCCTTGGGCCACTGCAGAGCTGGGGCCGCTGCACCCCAATGCGGCGGCTCAGACAACATGGTGGATGCTCTGGAAGTGAGCAGAGGCCGCTCTGTGCACAGCAGCTTCTTCCCCCCACCTGGCAGCTGCAGGGCTGGGGCCTCGAAGCTGAGCTCACCGACAAGGCTGTGTTGGGTGCCAATGCCTCTGCCACCAAGGCCAGCTGGGCCCTCCTGAGGCCAGCCTCCTGGCAGAATGGGCTTGGGCCTCAGCCGCCTCTGCCCTCAAGTTGAAGCTGCCCTTTCACCCTCCTGGGGGTGGCAGGGACTCGGGGGTCATTGGGTGGTTGAGTCAGAATCAGAACCCAAAGACAGCACCCAACCTTCTGTGCCCAGCCCTGAGCACCCACCTGGAGCACTCACCAACCCTGAGTAATCACCCCGTACATCATGTGCAATAACCCACTAGAACACATGAAGACCCTGAGGCACAGAGAGCTAATGAGACTTCACCAGGTCCAAGGCTCTTAGCTCCCTATGAGGCCAGCTCCCCTAGTGCTTCCCAGGGAAACTTTCATTGAGGACAGCTCCCCCATGCTCCCCACAGACTGCCCCCATGAGTCCAGTCCCCTTGCAATCGATCAAGGCTCCTCAGACCAAGGTTGAGCCCACGGACCTGACAAGGCCTGACTGCTTGGGCCCAGCATGGGGAGGTCAACCCACCTGGCAGGAGAGCACAGCTATCTGGGGCTGTTGTGGGGCCCCCAGACCCTCACCCTCTCACACACCAGGTGGGAGCTTGCACTAAGGACCCCACGCACAGAACCCACCCACTCACTCAGCAGAAAACAGATGAGGGCATAGAAGCAGGGTTCAACAGGGAAGGGCCACAGCAAACCACTGCAGGCACCTGTCCCTGTGCTGGTGGTATCTGTTGCCCACCCTCAGAGTACCCAGAGAGCTCCTGGTTCACTGGCCATACACACAGCAAACCCTTCCTGGAAGAGGAGCAGAGACCCTTATGGGCAGAAGGACTCAATGTCTGGCTGACCTCTGACCTCTCTGGAGCTTGCTCATGGAGGGATCTCCTCATAAGGGAGGGAAGGGAAACCGAGGCCTCGGGCCACAGGCCCATCCTGACAGCCCAAGGTAGCACAAGGAGGGAGCACCCAGGATCAGTCCGTCTGCCTAGCTCTGGAGCACCTGCAGCCCCTGCCCTGCCCAGCACCCCTCCTCCAGCCCCTGGGCCCGGCCACTCACTTGCCCACAGCAGAATGACCCGATCGTCCAGTGGCAGCTCCAAGAAGTATGAGATGCACTTGGCCCACTCCACCAGAATGAAGAACTGCTTGTTTGCCACTTGGCAAGTGTTGAGATGGGGTCGTTCGGCTATGGCAGAGAAACGGGCATCACGTCAGGCCCACACCGTCAATGTGTTTGTGGAGAATGTGGCTCAGATGTGCTCATATCCGTGGCGGTGGAACAAAGGCCCCAAAGCTGCCCATGCCCTGGCCCCAGAGCCCGGACACAGTTCATGCCACAGGAGAAACCTGATGGATGGGGCTAAATTAAACATCTTGGGATGGGAGATGAGCCTGGGTTATCTGGGTGGCCTGAAGTCACCCCAGGGTGCTTATGTAGGGAGGCAGGAAATCAGAGCCAGAGAGGGACACCAGGACGGACGCAGAGGCAGTGAGGAGAGAAGTGGCACCGCAGCTGGCCTTGAAGGCAGAGGATGGGGCCATGAGCAAGGGTTGGGGCAGGAGCCACAGGACCCAGGGAAACAGAGCCCCCAGTGCATCTGGGGTGGAAGCAGCCCTGCCTGCAGCTCGACTCACCCGATGATGCCCATTTCAGACTTTTGACCTCCAGAACGGACAGAGAGGACTTTGTGTGGTGTTAAGCCACCGTGTCTGTGGCAATTTGTCACAGCAGCAGGAGGACATGCACACAACCACATGGCCCACACGCTCCCCACCACAGCCAGGGGCAGGTGCAGAGCACCCCAGGCCACAGAGGAGAAAGCCAGACACGGAGGGGGACCAGTCGCTCATGGTGCATGAGGGTTGGGAGCAGGGGTGCTGGCCCCTCGGGTGGGCCTGGAGGTGAAAGCTCAGAGTAGGTCAGGGAATTAACTGGGCTGAGACACCAGAAATGTGCCTTCAGGTCTTCTGGAATATTCTATCCAGAGGCGTGAATCCAGTCATTCTCCAAGAGAAACTCGGCTGCCCGAAGTCCACAAACACAATCTCAGTGTCCTGAGCAAGATGGAACAGAGATGGCTCATGGCAGGGCCAGTGCCATGAGCCTGACAAAGGAGGCCCTCCCCTCAGAGACCAGATGGCACCGCGCCAGAGGAAACGCAGCCCTTTAAAAGCTTCTCATAAGCAGACACTCAGTCTAAACATGGCTGAGCCTGCTGGAAGGACATACTATGAAGTTAAGGGGGTAGGCCCCACTCACAAATGGGGCGGGGTGCTCAGGGCTGGTGGGGAGGGGCTGAGGGGTGCATGGAGTGGGACTGGGGCCACAGGGAGAGGAAGTCAGCACAGCCTGGGTTGTAAGGACAGAGCAATCCCTGAGCCCCAAGTAGGCTGGGTGGGCAGAAGGCCACCTCTGCCAGGGAGCCCTCCTGGAATGTCCTCCATGCAGAAATGCCCCACCTCTGAAGTCTTAATGCCCAGTTGAAGTATGCCTCGCTCGCTCCCAGCAAACCTTCTAGAGCAGTCACAAGAAACCTGAGATCTCACCAGGGGCCAGGTTTGTGCCCTCAGATCTCACAAGGGGCTGTGGACAGAGACAACCCTCCTTTTGGCCCAGCCAGGCAGGGTCTGCCTGGGCAGCCAGGTGTCCACTGCTTTGCCAGGGCCTGGGGCCAGCCTCACACGGCAGTTAGCATGGCTGGACCAGGCCCTCTACATACTGGCCTGCCTTTCCCAAGACCCCCAGCCACCCCTGGAACCCACCTATCCTAAGACACCCAGCCACACCTGGAGCCCAGGCTGCTGACACCATCTGCCCCAACAACTCACCCCAAGTCCTGGAAGGACAGAGTCTCCCTCTCCACACTCAGGGTCCCCAGCCCTAACATGGTGGACAGTTCCCATGTCACTGCCTGAGATCATGGCACATGTCAACTCCTGGTCTTGCTGCTTCTCAGCACCCTAAGTCCTGAAAAAATGAAGGGCTGGTGCAGGAGGCAATGAGGAGAGGCTTCTGACAGGCTGTGGAAGGCTCAGGGTCCTGTGTCACTGCTCACAGACATGGGGGTGTGCCCACCCATCATGGAGAGCATGAAGGCCAGTCCCAGGCACCCACAGGAATGGATTAACCTGAATAACATGTTTTTCTAGGGGGACAAACAGCTTCAAGCCATCATACCCCACCCTCTGTATTAGTCAGGTTTCTCTAGGGAGACAGAAACAACAGAAGATATGTGTAATTATTATGGCATTTTTATAAGAATTGTCTCATGTGACTGTGGGGATGGGCAAGTCCAAATGCCTTTGAGAATGCTGCAAACTTGGACTTCAATGAAGTATTTCCATGAATTCCCCAGGAGAAGCTGGCTGGCTGAATTAGAGATGGAAAGTCTTTCTTCTGACTGCTGAAATCATCACTTCTCCATTTAAAGCCTTCATTTGATTGGATGCATCTTTTCTCATTGTTGAAGGAAATCTCCTTAGTTGATTGTAGATGTAATAAAACATAGTTGCAATCAATTTACTGTTAACTCTAGTACACAGAATATCCTCACAGTAACAATCAAACCTGTGCTTGCTTAACCAAATAATTGGGCACAATAACCTCACAAATTTGACCCATGAACTTAACTATCACAGTCTACCTGTTCTCAACTATACACTCAGGTCCTTCTCCATAAACCATATTTAATCTCAAACACATTCAACACATTGAAACAAACACATTCATATTTCCACCTAACAATATTCAACTATCCTACATACATCCAGAAACACACTAACTCTCCCCAGGGTAAGGTGAAAATACTTGGGTAATAGTCACTCATAAACTTAATATTCTATCACTTAAATATTATGACATGAAACTAATACAACTTAGGTTAGATGAAAAGAGGATAATATATTTGCCTTATGTATATATATGGACATATTTATTAAAAAACAAGCAGACATATTTTTCATCATTATCATTTCTGTAACTGTTCACATGATCTTAGCTCATGTTTATAACTAACTTCTTCCACTATCCATTCCATATTCCCTTTACCCTCAGAAAGCACCTTTGCTGGCTGTGATTCTTTGTCTAGTGATGTGACCCAAGTCTTCATTCTTGAAGTTTCTGGGCCATTGGTAGTCTTCCCTGGATTAGGTTCCTGAAGTTTTCCACTAACTTTAATAACAGGGCATAGTATGTTAAAGAGACACCCCAGGGGATCTCCAGAATTCTATGTAAATTCATCTTTACCTCCATTGTATACTTGCACTGTGATGCTATTTTCCCTTTATAGTTAAGATCAATCTCTCCAGACAGTACTTTAATCCCTTCTCTTCCTGTTGATTCAGAGACTTGTGGAGCCTACAGTGGCCAAGTGACAGTCTTAAACTTCCAATTCAATGGAATCATTGTTGTGTCTCCTAGGGGAAGCACTCCTACTTTTGGAACTAGAACGGGTAGAGCAGCAGAGCTTAAGGTAGCAAAAATTGTTCTAAAGGATCACTAGAGGAAATAGTGAGTGGTGGCACTCCACTCACATATCCACACCTTGATTCCTGTACCCATGGATCCTGGCTAAAGACAGAAACAACACCAAAGAGTGAATGCTGATTTAGAGCTTCCTGTAGAACTCTGCCCTAGCCCTGCAAGGTATTGTCACTTAGTTGGCAGCATAATTGAGTTTTCAATGCCCATTCCACTGTTCTATCAACCAAACTGTTTCAGAATGATGGGATATATTGTAAGACCAGTGAATTACATGATCATGTCCATTGCCACCTTTCATTTGATGTGAAGTGGTTTCCTTCATCAGAAGCAATACTATGTGGAATAACATGATGGTGAATATGGCATTCTGTAAGTCCATGGACGATAGTTTTGGCAGAAGCATTGCATGTAAGGAAGGTAAAGCTGTATCTGTATAATGTGTCTATTATGGTTAGAAAAAAAATTCTGCCCCTGATGGAAGTGTTCCAATGTAATCACCTTGCCATCATGTAGCAGGCTGTTTATCTAGGGAATGGTGCCATATCAGAGACTGAGTGTTGATTTCTTCTGCTGGCAGACTGGACACTTAGCAGTGTCTGTAGCCAGGGCAGACTTGGTGAGTAGAAGGCAAAGCTGTTCAGCTCATATATAACCTCCATCCCTACCACTCTGGCCACTTTGTTCATGAGCCCCATTGGGCAATGACAGGAGTGGCATTAAAAAGAGGCTCACTTCTTTCACAGATTGGGTCATCTCTTATCCACATTATTATTAAAATTTTCCTTTGCTGAAATCAACCTTTGTTAAGCTTTCATGTGGGATACAAATAACTTCATGTTTTTTCCCACTCAGGACATCTCTCCATATACCTATTCATAACATTTTGTCAACAATTATCTGATCATCTTCCTTTCAATTCCCTGATAATCAAACCAAATTATGTATTGTTACTCCTTTTGGAAGTAGGTGAGTGTATTCCAAGAATGCAGTAATATCAAGGACTACTGATCTGGAGAAACAATAATAATAGTAAAACATGCTGCAGAGCAACAAACTGGCAATTTATTGATATGTAGTTCAAGAGGGTAAACTGATTAAAAGAAAAGATGTTTTTCTGCCTTTGTAAAAAATATAGGTCTACCTCCAGAACAATTTCTGCTGTCCTGTTTACCATTACTCCTGAATGATTAATGAAATAACATCATTATCAGTAAAGAGAACAAAATAATTTTGTGTGAAAGTCTGACCTGTAAGAAAAGTTGAAATGTGAGTCTAACTTATCCAAATTTGTAGTTGTGGTGGTTTGAAACTGTGTGTTCCTCAGAAAATCATGTTTTTTAAACTAATCTATTTCTGTGGGTATACCCCCATTAAAAGTAGTGCCCTTTGGGTTACTTCAGTTAATGCATGGCCAAGGGTGATCTTAATCCTCTTAACAGGAGCCCTTTATAAATGGGATGAATACAGAGAGGGAAGAGAAAGCCATGGAAGGAAGCTGAAAGCAATGAAACCCAGAAGAGAAGGGAGAGACAAGCAGATTCAGCCATGTACCTTGCAAAGGAGTGTGTACAAAGGAGTTCAGGATCACCAGCAGCTCCAGTCTTCAGGGACAAGGCATGCCCTGATGATACCTTGATTTGGACATTTTTCTCAGCCTTGAAAAGGTAAGTTTGTAAGCTAATCAAATCCCACTATTAAAAGTTAAATCATTTTATGGTATCTACTTTCCATAGCTTAGAAAACTGAAACAGTAATCATCTGGAAACATTTTAAAATTACATAATTTTCACACCTGCTTCTTCTTTAAATATAATACAATCTTGTAATGTGAATGTGGTTGCTTACCTTTAAAATTACAATTATACATTATAGGAAAGGCATTTTATGCGTATGGTAGCAAATATAGGACTAATACTCAGATTTGTGCTTTAAAATTCTAATATTCATTATTGTTTTTAAATTTTAAGATAATGTAAAATGAGAACAGGATATAGAAAATTAATTAGAAATGAAGTAGAAATTAATACTTAATTTGGCAGATAGTTTATAAGGAACATTTAGCTAACAACAGAATGATACAATTCTTCCTTTAGTATACACAGGTTAATTCACCTACTTGGGTCAAATTTCTTTATCATTGTTGATTGCATCAATGGCATGGATTTCATTATACTCTTCTAAGAAGCAAAGATGAGAACATAATTATATGGACTGTATTTTCATATGATATTGACTTAAGGACCCAAAAATATGTATTGGGTTGCCATCCAATTTGGATACACACAGTATACAGTTGAAGAATGTGACTGAAGTGACCATACTTATGTTGGTGAGTTTAATGTATAATTTTGTGTTACAAGTTTTCCTATTTTTATTATTATTTTTCTATTTTTATTATTTCTAGTAGGTTTTCTCTTTACTCTAGTAAGAAATTTGGAGCTGGTTGTGTTGGTCATTGGGAATTCCCAGCTTCACAATCCCATGTACTATTTCTAGAGTGTGTTGTAATTCTTGGATGCCTGCTATTCCTCAGTTGTCACCCTCAAAATGTTAGTCTATTTCCTGGCAGGGAATAAAACCATTTCATTTCTTGAATGTGTGACATGCATAATACTTATTCTTATGTTTGTGACTACAGAGTACATTCCCTTAGCTGCAATGGCTTATGATCACTATGTTGCAATCTACAACCCACTGCATTACACAGTTAATGTGTCACTCTGAGTCTATGTACCACTCATCATGGCTTCCTATGTTAGTGGTATTTTGCATGTTACATTACAAACAGTAGTCACTTTTGGCCTAACTTTCCATCCACCCAATGAAATTAGACATGTGTTGTGTGACATCCCTTCACTTTTTGCTATTTTTATTTGGACACTCATGTCAGCCAGCTCCTACTCTTCTGTTTGTGACCTTTATTGAGATAACAATTATATTAATTGTCTTGGTCTCATATGGTTTTATTTTTTTGGCCATTCTGAAGATGCATTCTTCTGAATGTAGGTGGAAAATATTTTCCTCTTGTGGCGGTCACTTAATTGGTTTGTCAATTTATCATGAGACAATGCTTTTCATCTATATGAGGTCAAGTTCCAGCTACACTTTGGAGCACGAAATGATAATGTCTATATTTTACACTATTGTGATTCCAAGACTGAATGCCATCAGTTAATATTTAAGGAACAAAGGAACAAAGATGTTAAAGTGGCAATAAAGAAATTGGTTGAGAGAAATTGGTTCATAAATAAAGTACAATTTTAGCAATGAGTAAATCTTGATAGAATGTTAGATATCAATCAATATCTCCATGATCAGAAACTAGGGAAGAAAGTGTCTTATTTTTAGTTAGTAATGTTTGCATTTCTTAGAATGTTTCCAAAGAAATCATTAATTTGTCCTCCAGAGCTGCATTTTGCATGTATAAGTAAATTGTACCATCTATATGCTTATGCATATGTTCAAACTAATCCTTAAGTAGTCACTGATTAATTTATATATATATTATTCTTTATATAATTTGATTTTCTCTTAATATAATTACAGAAGTTATACTCAGGAGATGATGTCTTGATAGAATCTCACATGATTTATAGTAAATCTACAGCACTCATTATGAAGTAAATTTCCAATTCTGGAATCCTTGTGCAGGATTCCCTAATGTTACTTCACTTACTCCATGTGCCCTTACACTTTCAGATCTATCCAGCCCTCTGGATATGCCTTTTACACTCTCTGATCAATGCAATAAGTATTTATCCCATTATTTCTTTCTCATTGTCCAATTGAAGAAATTTATTAGATCCATTCTGAATTCCCCAAAGGTATATTGAGATCATATGGAACTATTTACTGAGTGTATATCAAGGCTCAAGGAAAACAAATATAATTAAAAGAATAACTTACAACTGGCTATTATGTAAATTTGACCCAAGATCTGAAAAGCTAGTTAGCTTATTTTTGGATGTTTCTTTGATGTAGATTCTTTCTCATTTCTTAGCTTTGCTTTTATGCTCATCTTTAAGAAAAGAACTTTCATTCATAATTCTTCCTCGAACTTTACAATGAACAAAGCCCAGAAAAATGACTTTCCATTACCTCAATACACAACTGTTACTGCCTTATTTATTCTGCTTTATTTTTTCTATTTATCTGTTTATTTGAAAGGAAATTAGGAGTGGAAATTTACTTTTATTCCAGTAAAATGAACTATTTTCCCATCATGAATGACTGTCCTTTGACTCCATCATATTTATCTCATGAAAAAAAGGTAATCAAAGACTTGATTCCTAAGTCTGAATTTAAGATCCATTCCAGTAATTTTCAGGGCCTCAGTTTAAAATCAGTTATGCAAAAGAAAATCATATATCTCTATTGGAAAAAGCACATATTTGATAGAAGAGTGTGGTTTAAAACTATACTCAAAAGTCCGTATGAAAAAAAAAAAGGTGCAAAGACAAAACACTGAGTATAATATGGACATGATGTTATCCTCTAAAGAAACCCAGTTATTTGAAACCATAGCATCTTAAAATTCACTTTCTTTTTCATGATCTTTTGAGTTGATTTTTTTGAATAAAGGAATAAATGATGTAAAAAGTATTTTTGAATATTCATCTATATAAAAAATTAAAATATTTGCAGCATTCTGGGATCATTTTATAGCTTCCTCCAATCAAATCATGTTTTTAAAAGATTAAGGCAAAAGTTTTATTCATGGTTGCATCCTAGTTTATCAGTTGAGTTTTTCTTTCAAATTAACAAATCTAATATTTTTTTTTCTATGAGGAAAAAAGAATTTAGCTTTAGGAGTGAGGATGCACTCACTTTTGTCTACCAATATCTGACCAATGCACAATTCACAAATTAGAGAAATTGATAACAAGATAATCTGCATTAAAACTGCATTATCCCCTTTTCTCTTAGTTAAGTAGAAATAAAATTTTGAGAAAAAGAAAGTCCATAATTTCATATTCATCAGGTCAATATGGAAAAATGGTATATTAAATTCTCAGGTTAATAATAATTTGCTTTTCACATCTCAGCTTAAATATCTTTCTCACAGGAAGGAATTCTTTGACACCCATTGTTCACATTGGACCACTCACTTCTTTCAATTAGCA
>JAQZBX010040828.1:0-22552 GCA_029593785.1 Cabassous unicinctus | reverse complement strand
TGATGTTCATTGGCCCCTTGTGATGTTAATTTCAATCACCTGGTCAAATGTTATTTGATTTCTCCACCTGAATAATTACTGTTCTCCCCTCCTTGCACCTAATAAGCAGTCTGTGGGGAGATACTTTAGAACCTTGCAGCTATCCTACTCCTTGTTAAAATTTCTCCCTAAGAGGAGTGGATGTAGCTCCATGGTTGCGGGCCTGCTTCCCATGTCCTGGATTCCATCCCGGTACCTCCTAAAAAAAAAACAAAATTCTCCCTAAATTTAGAATTCATTGGTGATTCTTGCCTGATCCAGACTTTACCATGCTGGTTGCAAAATGACTTTCCAGCTCCAGCATTCCCTCCACAGTTACCAGTCACCACTCAGCTTCTACTGTAAGCAAAAACCCTCTCTTCTCCCACATTCATTTACATATTTGTTATTGTTACAGACTGATGGGTTTTTTTTCAGTGATTCATAATTCATTACTGTACTTAATTATTTTGATACCCAAACTGTCCTGGATTTGGCCAGTAGGAGCCCCTTCCCACTGGCTTCTCTGTGTGACATGCCCTCAATGGTCTTTTTGGTATTTCCTTACTTTCTGGCATAGTAAGATGTTTTCAGGTTCATCTTGTATCTCCCTTGCTGTTTGGGTTATTTTTAATGTAGGAAAACAAATCAGGTAAGATAGTAATAACATGTTTATTAGGCAGTTGTTAATCTACCCTGATATAGACACCTCTGTCTCTCTCTTTTCTTCACCATCCCAAATCTTCCTTTCCAGCTTGGTACAGGCCAATCCAGAGGTTGCCATGGATTCCATCGTCCATATGACCCAGCACATCTCACCTACTCAGCGAGCAGAAGTCATACGGATTCTCTCCACAATGGACTCCCCTTCAACGTAGGAAGAGCTTCCTGCCCCATCCCTGTCCTGCCTCCAGAGAAAAAGGGCTAGAGCTGCTTCTTACACTTGAAACCACTGTAGTGAGAGGGCACCGGAGATCGAGGACTGGAATCAAAGTGGCATTTTACTTCCCCTCATATGTTTACAGGTTATGCATGACATACTGGGATATAGGTTCACAAAGCACCCCCTCCAGCTCACCAATCACACCTTTCCTATTCAGTATTTATTACCCCTGGCTCTTACTGCAGCCCCTGTCTCCTGCACAGGCCCTGAGAAGGCAATGAAGGGTACAAGCATGTACCATGAGGTCTTGCTACACAAAAGCAGGGCTGCCCCTCCTCTCCTGACAGCCCACCACAGCGAAGTGTGAGGAGCTGCCCAGCAGCCCTCCCTCACCCTTGGCCCCATGAGCCTGCAGCCACAAGATGCCAAGGAGGGCCAGGGGGCTGAGGTCACAGGCCCAGCACATACCAGGCACAGGAGAGGAATCGTTCTTAGTTTAACCACACAAGATACCTTAGAGCATGAAATCTACTGGAAACTCTGTGGGAACTCGGAGAAAGAGGCAAAACCATGATCCAAGGAGAAAGGAAATAGACTTAAGTTATTGTTCTTGATTTAGGAGGCTGCCACCTTGGGTTAAATTCTCTTAGAATAAATGGAAAGGTGGTTGCCCTGTGTGCCATGGCTCAACCAGCTGTTGCACCTGGCTGGGGGCTGCAGGGCCCTTCTGCCAGGGCCCCACAGGCAATGCTGAAGCCTGAGTTGGTGGGGGAGGAACCAGAGGGAATTGCCCTTTCCTGTCACTCATGGAAACTAGTTACTTATGCCACAGAGAGCAGGCCAGATGTTCTCTTCTTAGGTCTTGGAAGGTCGTTACTATTAAGCCTGGAGCTTTGATAGTTACAAGAAGTTAATGGTGCCTACAGAGTCACTCATCTCTTTCCAGGGCAAGTATGCCCTACTCTCCTAGAAGTTTACATTCCTACCCCGTCTGATCCTGTCTCTTCCCTGGAATGTCACAGGCAACAGGTGTGCCAGCCTCTCCACAGCTGCTGAAAGAAGCCCTGGGGACATCTGTGCTCCTGTCACAGGGACTGGTGGAGTGGCTCCCAGGGAACACAGAATCCACATGACCTTAAGATTATTTACAACTTAGTAATGGTGCTGCTGTCTTGCAGGTCCCTCCCCAGCCAGCAGCAGGGGCCTGCCTCCTCAAGGGTGGTAGAGAGAGTTTATTCAAGAAAAGAGCATATTGGTCCACCCATCTGTATTCCTGAATCAACAGTGGCCAGTGATCAGGGCCTGGTATAGCATCTGGTTGTTACAGTACAGCTAATTGCATCTGTCACTGATGACCAGAGGAGGAAATCACGAATGTTTTAGAGCAGTGGTGTGCTACAAGCTACAGTTTTGAGCCTTAACTCTGCAGTCCACACATACAAGAAAGAGCTCCACTTCCCCTTCTTTAGGAACTGTTTGTGCAGATAGATTTGCTGGACTTCTCAACAGATTTAAACCACAGGTGGACACTTTGTGTGCAAATGGGTCTGATGGTATACATGGCTGGATACATTACTGACTGCCCCTGGGAGCTCAGAGCCTCAGCCAGGCTGAGGTGGAAGGTGCAGTTGTTGGCAAAGAAGGGTGGGAAAAGGTGGGGAACAATTCTCAGTCCAGAAGCTTCTACTCTTACGAGCTATTTGCTTACTCAGTAAGTAAAAAATGGATTACTGTTTGACCAAATTATTCCTCTACATTTTCTGTAATAAATGAAGTCCCACACACCTAGAGATGGTATGATATCCTGCTTTCCTCAATTGACCTGTCCTAGTCAGTACAAGCCCTGGCATTTCTTCAGAGGCAGGGTGGGTGACACTCATTTCACCTCCTTCCCCCACCCCCATCCCACCAAATTATGACATATTAATGAGTAAGTTTCCTCTTTAGAGCCCTGTAATTCCAGCCCTACCACTCCCAGTGCTCCTCATGTTAGGTCTTACATAGGGCAGGGATTTTTCATAGGGAGAAGTCAGAACTGAGCCACAGAATGTGAGTAATCTGATATTCCCACAGCCCATTACACATGGAAGGTTACTGAGGCAGGAGGAGTATAAATGATGCTTGAACTGCCATAGTACCTATTCACTTTGTTCACAAAGCAGCCTTCACTTGTCTCAGTGAGAATTCAATGGACACATATACCCTGATGAGCAAGATGCTTCAGTCAAATGCATTCCTCACATTTTGTTTAAATAAACCTCCATGTTTGTAGAAGAGTCATTTGTCATTTCAACCTATGCTCAGCCACCTCATCTCTTACTGCAGTTTCAGTAGGGAGTAGGGCTCAGCAGTGGGGCAAGCCCCTCCAAGGTCCTGCACCCTGTGACCGCCCTGGTCTCTTGAACTCACGTAAGAATGGACCAGAAGGCAGTAGTAAAAAGCTGGCCTTGGCCAACCTGTCATACTGGCTGAATCTAGGTGAAAATTTTTCAAGACTTAAAATACTGCAATATCCCACAGCCAAAAGCCCCTCCTTTAGTGTCTTTTCTTTTGGGTTTTTCAGGATGGGAAACAAATTGAACCTTCTGAGAGTTGGATGAGGGTCCTGGTAAGGCTGTCCCCCAAAAGAGAGTGGGTTTAGGGAAGGGATGAGAAAGGCCACAGAAAAGGAGGAGCTTGGCTCACCGGTAGCATGTGCTGGACAGTGATGATAAGATTATTAGCCTAATTAGTGAAGATAACACCTCCAGTGAGTTCCTTCTGACCCTGAGAAAAGCCACCTAAAAGCCTTTGAAGCCCCAAGTCCACTGTCTCTCAGAAGTCTCCTTTCTAGCATGCAGTTAAGTATTCTAATATATTTGTAATTAACACTGGGGCCAAATGGCAGATACTGGAGATTTTATGGAAAGGTTTTAGATTTTCTTAATCATTAACTAAACATTTAATGGATTTTTTTTTTTTAAAGGAGGTACCGGGGATTGAACCCAGGACCTCATACATGTGACGTGCACGCTCAACCAACTGAGCTATACCCGTTCCACTTAATGGATTTTTAACTCTAACTTTGGGTACAAAGAGGCACCAGGGACAGGAGATTCATATAATTGTGTGCCTTCAACCCCCTGTCTCAGTTTCTCTCTGGAAAAAAACTATAAATCCACATGACTGAGGCAGGAACAAACATCAATCCCTGAACAACTACAAAGAAAGGTGCAGGCCACAAGGAAGCAGGGAGGGGAATCACTTGTGGCCTTTGCTGATTATTAAACTAAGTGCTCTGTCCATCTCCCTCTTTGGAATGTGTAGCAAAGCAAAGGATAGCTTTTTCTAAAATGAAATAAACTGTTAGGTTAGAAAAGTATCGGTTTGATTCACTAAGCCAAATGGTCTAGAAAGGGGAATAATAAGGGAGATTGAGGATCCAGCAGGAAATTGCTACTCTTTACCTCCAGCTGCTGGGCTCTAGGGGCAGGGAATCCTGGTCAGTGTAGAGGCCCTGGGCCCTCCTGCCCTCCACTAAGCAGGCAGATGAGAAGATCCCAAACTGTGAACTCTAAGCTGTCCATAGTCTCAGGTGGTAGTTCTTGGTGGTTCTGGGGAAGGATAGCAAGATAAATGGGAAAAGATTATGCTGCTGCCTTTTTCTTTGGTAAGTGGCCAAATATGTACAGTGCTTGCTTCTGCTGATGAGTCATACTTACTCCACTAACCTTTTTTACAAGAGGAAAAAAAACAACTTACTGGTATTACTTTGGGATACTAAGGAAAAGATTGAATGGTGAGCGTTCTGTGATCTAGTCCTAGCCCACCTCTATTTCCCTAACTGAAAACAAGAACACGGTGATGAATGCAAATGCTTCACGGCCATCATAGGGAGGATCTTCCCTGAGCTCCTGATATGGGAGCTCATGCCAGGCTATAGTGAGAGGCCTCCAGAGGCACAGAGGGTGGGAGCCAACCTTCCTTCAGGCTGGCTCCGCAGGGCCTGAGCACAAGGCTGAAACCTGGGCCTGCCCTGATGCACACACTGAGGCAAGCAAGCACCAAGGGCCAAATCAGTGGTATGGACAAGTATGGGGTGAAGCCTTGTGGCAGAGGGGAGAGTAAGCTAGGATGTCACAGACCAGGACACTGGCATTTGCAAATGTATTCAAAGGGATACTGGGAATATTGGGTGAGAGCAAAGCAGTCATTTCAGGGCATAGTGGACAATGAAGTCTGAAAAATTATGCAGGCGTCAGATCATGAATAGCCTTAAATGCCAGGCCAGGGAGCAAGGGTTTGTCCTGAAGAGAGTGGGACGCTTAAAGTTTGTGGGCAGGGGGAGGCTTTGTTTGTACGAAGTTTTGGAAAGCAGCTGAATCACTGAAAAGAGCACAGCCTTGGGTGCCAAGAAATCTGAGTCCAAGCTCAGCTCCATCATGCTGTGTGTAGTCCCCAAGCTGGAGGGCTCACCCCAATATAGTAGGTTCAAGCCATCCACACAGGGCAGAGAAGTAACAAAAGATAACTCTCAACTATTCTCAATACTCCAAAAAGCTTGTGTGTGCCTCATCAAGCAGCAAAGCTCACCATGCCATTGTCTTTCTGATGGCTAGAGTTTTACCAGAACAGGAAGTAGTACTAGGCCACCTCATGGGAGCCAAAAGTTCTAAAGGTCAGTTAATAAATAATGGAAACAGAACTCCTACATAAATGCAGTGTTTTGGCGAGTAAAATCTTCCAAAACATGAGATTCCCTTGGTTGGAGGAAGGGCACAAAGATAAAGGAACCTCAGCCCTGACAGCTGGGAACCATCTACTGGGCACAGCCCATTAGGAAGTCTAGGCCTGTGGGGAGCTCAGAGAACTGAATGATGGGCCTAATCCCAAACATTCTGATTCTGTGCTTGGCCTTCTGGAGTAAGCAGGAAAGACTGGGGATGGAGAGAGAGAAACGACTACGGAATTCCAAGCCGTGAATTAGGAAAAAGCTAACAGCACTCTTTCCCCTACTAATAGATCCTCTCCTGGCCTAAAAAGGGCATAAGGCTCAGCTGGGTTCAAATATCTGGTCCTTCACTCCTATTGTCTTTAGGCAAGTTCCTGACTTCCTCATTTTGTGAAATGTGAATGATAACAGTGACCTCAAAGGGGCTTTTTGAAAATTGCCTTCAAGTAGTTCACATGAGTCATGTGCTAGGCTTTAGTAACAAATTCTCAATACATGTCAGGTTTCTCCAGGCCGTGCCACTTGTTTACGCTCACAAGATTGGGGACCTGTCATCGCACCAGAGTACCTTCCTCACAGGGCGTTGTCAGAGAGCCATCCCCCTGACCAGGGCAGGACCTAGGGAAGGTGGTCTCTAGGCACCGCGTTACAACCACTAAGGAAAGTGCCCCTGAGGAGCAATGCAGCCGAGGCAGAAGGCAGAACTCCAAGCCCGGCTGCCCTCACGGCAAAGCCTCGCGCAGCTCAAAGGCCTTTTGGAGTCTTGACTTTCCCTGGAACGGAAAAGGAGAGGGCAGGAGGAGAAAAGCCTTAAAATCTCTCCTAGCAAGATTCTAACCTGGGATTATGGATGGAGTTGAAGTCTGGATTAAAATGTTCTGATTTTGGAGTGAGGGGAAGGACTTCCAGCTTGGTGAAGTGAGTAGTTTGGCAAATCTTGTCCTCAAAAAGGAGGATACAACAACCAAAAGACAACCCAATTTTTTAAATTGGCAAAGGACTTGAATAAACATTTCTCCGAGGAAGATAACCAAAAAGCACATGAAAACATGCTCACCATCAGTAGACACTAAGGAAAGGCAATCAAAACCATCATGGGATACTGCCACACACCCACTAGATGGCTATTATTTTTTAAAAATGGAAATAAGTGCCGGCGATGATCCAGAAAAACAGGAATCCTTAAACATTTGTAAAATGGTGCAGCCACTGTGGAAAAAAAAACTGTGTCCACAAAGTCAAACACAGAACTACCATTTGTCCTGGCAATCCCACTTCTTGGTATATCCCCAAGAGAATTGAAAGCAGGGACTCAAACAGATATTTGTACAGCAATGTTCACAGCAGCATTAATTCACAAGAGCCACAAAGTGGAAGGAACCCAAGTGTCCATCAACAAATGAATGGATAAACAAAATGAGGTGCTTATATACAATGGAATATTATTCAGCTGTAAAAAGGAATTAAGTTCTCATAGAGACTACTACATGGATGAACCTTGAAGACATCATGTTGAGTGAAATAAGTCAGACCCAAAGGGACAGATATTGTATGATTCTACTTATATAAAATAACTAGAATATGCAAATTCATTGAGATAGAAATAGAGTACAGGTTACCTGGGGCGTGGGTAGGGAAGGGAAAATAGAGAGTTCATATATAATGGGAGCAGAATCTCTGGGGTGATGGAAAAGTTTCAGTAATGGATGTCATTGGATGGTGACGGTACTGCAACATTGTGAATGTGATTAATGCTTGGGAGTGACTGAAATGGGAAATTTTATGTTGTATATATGTTACCACAATTTAAAAAAAACATTAAAGAGACAATGACAATTAAATGCAGTACATGATCCTGGACTGGATCTAATAATGGAGGGGGAAAATGCCCAAAAGGACATTATTAGACAATTGAAAAATTGGAATATAGACTTTATGCTTTATATCAATGTTAAATTTGACTTGATAATTGCATTTAATATGGTTACATAAGTGTGTATCCTTTTTCTTAGGAAATATACATGAAAGGCTTAAGTGGTAAAGGAACATGATGTAAGCAACCTATTCTCAAATGTTTAGAAAATAGATATAACCAATGGGGCAAAATGTTAAATTGGTATCTGGGTAGTGAGTATGTTGCAGTTCTCTTCAATATTTTTATATTATTTTTGCACTTTTCTGTAAGTTTGGAATTATTTCAAAATAAAAATAAAAATAAAAAACAGCAATGATGAAAGTGGACAAAAAGCATTTCAGGTTTCTGAAAATCACCCAAAGGCATAACCAAATGGAGCAGCAGTTATTCATTAGACACTAGAAACTCTGGGTAAGAACAGTCAGCGCTTCAGTTCTTGCCTGGGGCTGCTGCTAGCCCCGGCTCTAGTGTGGTCTCCTCAGGAGTTCTATCAGGGTGGAGACACAAATTTCCAAAATCAGAAAGGAAACAGGGACACACTAGTGATCTTACAGAAATTAAAAGAATTATAAAAGAATATTATGAACAACTTAATGCCAACAAATTAGACAAATAAAAGGACAAATTCCTAAAAGACACAAAATCTACCAAAACTTACTTGAGAAGAAACAAAACATGTTCAAGTTTTTAACAAGTAAAGAAATAGTAATTAAAAATCTTCCCACAAAGAAATGCCCAGCCCCAGAAGGCTTCACTGGTGAATTCTCTCAAATATTTAGAGAAGAAATAATACCAATCCTTCACAAACTCTTTAGGAAACAGGAGAGAGAACACTTTCCAACTCATTCTATGAGACCAGTATTATCCTGACAGCAAAGCCAAAGAAAATTACAGACCAATATCTTTCACAAACATAGATACAAATATCCTTAGCAAATATTAGCAAACTGAATCCAGCAACATATTTTTAAAAAATGGCCAGGTGGGATACGTCCCAGGTGTGCAAAGTTAGTTAAATATCCAAAATCAGTTAAGGTAATACACCATATTAATAAAGGACAAAAAAACATATCATCTCAATAGATGCAGAAAAAGCATTTCATAAAATTCAACACCAGGAAGTGGATGTGGCTCAAGCAGTTGGGCTCCCGTCTACCAAATGGGAGGTCCCAGGTTCATTTCCCAGGGCCTCCTGGTAAAGGCGAGCTGGCCCGCACGGAGAGCTGGCGCAACAAAAAGAGACAACGAGGAGAGAGAATGAGAGACACAACAAACCAGGGAGCTGAGGTGGCTCAAGCGATTGAGTGCCTCTCTCCCACGTCGGAGGTCCCAGGATCGGTTCCCAGTGCCTCCTAAAGAGAACTAAAGAGAAGACAAGACGACACAGAGAGCACACGGCAAATGGACACAGAGCAAGACAGTGAGTGCAAAAACAACAATGGTGGGGGGGGAATAAATAAATCTTAAAAAAAAAAAATTCAACACCCATTCTGGATAAAAAATTTTCAACAAACTATGGATGGAAGGGAACTTCTTCAATCTGATAAAGGGCATTTATAAAAACCTCAGCTAACATTATACTTAATATGAAAGATTGAATGTTTTCCCCCTAAGAAAAGGAACAAGGGCAAGATGTCAGCTCTTGCCACTTGTACTCAGCATTATACCACAGATTCTAGCTGGTGCAGTAAGGCTACATAAACAAGCAAACAAACAAGAAAAGGCTTCCAAATTTGTCAAGGAGTAAAGCTGTCTTTATATGCAGATTTCAAGATCATGATCCATTAAAAAAAAACACTAAAACTAATAAATATATTCAGTAAAGTCACAGTGTACAAGGTCAATATTCAAAAAATCAATTTTATTTCTCTATACTAGCAAGGAGCAACCAAAAATAAAACTAAGAAAATTTCATTCACGATAGCATCAAAAACAATACAAAACTTAGGAACAAATTTTAAGAAATGCAAAACTTGCACACTAAAAATTACAATACATTGCTGAGAGGAATTAAAGAAAACATAAATAAATGGAGAGACATTCCATATTCATGAGTTGGAAGACTCACTTTTGTTACAATGGCAATTCTTCCCAAATTGATCTATAGATTCAATGCAATCCCTGTCAAAATCCCAGCAGACATTTTTATAGAAACTTACAGATTTCATATGGAAATACAAAGGACCCAGAACAGCCAAAACAATTTTAATAAAATTAGAACAAAGTTGAAGGCTTTACAACTACCCGAGTTCAAAACTTTTACTGGTGTAAAAACAGGCATATAGAATGGAGCATATTGAGAGTCCAGAAATCCTTATATTTATGGTCAATTGATTTTTGTTTGTTTGTTTTTAAGGTACTAGGTTCAGGGATTGAGCTCAGGACCTTGTATGTGGGAAGCCGGTGCTCAACCACTGAGCCACATCAGCTCCCGAGTTGGTTTTTTCATTTGTTTGCCTGTTTTTGTTTTTTCTGGGTTTTTTTTAGGAGGCACCAGGAACCGAACCCAGGACCTTCCCGTGTGGGAAGCAGGTGTTCAACCGCTTAAGCCACATCCACTCCCCATCAAGTGATTTTTGATGAAGGAGTCAAGACAACTTAATGGGGGGAAAGGATAGTCTTTTCAACAAATGCTGGGGCAATTGGAGATCCATATGCAAAATTTAACTCAATATGGATTAAAGACCTAAATATAAGAGTTTAGGCTATAAAACTTCTGGAAGAAGACACAGGAGAAAATCTTTGTGACCTCAGGTCAGGGATTTCTTAGATATGACACCAAAAGCATGATCTATAAAAACAAAAAATTGGCAAATTGGGACTTGACCAAAATTAAAAATGTTTGTGCTTCAAACGACACCATTAAGCAAATGAAAAGACAAAAGCCACAGACTGGGATAAAATACTTGCAGATCATATTTCTGATAAAGGACTTGTATCCAGAATAAAGAATTCTTACAACTCAATAAGACAAACAACTTGATTAAAAATGAGAAAAAGAGTTGAACAGACATTTCACCAAAGGTAGTTATATGAATGACTAATAAGCACTTGAAAAGATGTTCAACATCATTAGTCATTCAGGAAATGTAAAGTAAAACCACAATGAGAGCCCACTACTTATTAGAATGCTTATAATCATAAAACAGACAATAACAAGTGTTATCAAGGATGTAGAGAAACTGGAACCTTCATACCTTGCTGGTGGGAATGTAAAATGCTACAGCCACTCTGGAATACAGTTTAGCAGTTTCTCAAAAAGTTAAACGTAAACTTACCATATGGCCCAGCAATTCCATGCCTAGGTATCTGTGCAAGAGAAATGAAAACATATGCTCCACAAAGACTTGTGATTGTTCATATCAGTTTTATACATAATACCCTGAATCGGGAAACAATCCAATTGTTCATCAGTAGGTGAATGGATAAACAAAAAAAGTGGTATATGCATACAATAGGATACTAGTTGGCAATAAAAATGAACTATCCATATATGCCATAACATGGGTAACCCTTATGCTAAGCAAAAGAAGCCATACGCAAAAGACAACATATTGTATTATCTTTTTTATATGAAACGTTCAGAAAAGGCAAATCTCTACCTACAGAAAGCATGTCAGTTATTGCCTGGGACTGGGGATAGAAGCAGGCATGCAGGGATTTGTTGGAGTGGCGAAAATATTCTAAAAGTGGGTTATGTTGATGGTAGCACAACTTGGTAAATTTACTAAGACTCACTGAATTGTACACATATAATGGCTGAATTTTATGGTCTGTGTATCGTACCTTAATAATAAAGCTGTAAAAAATATGTAACTAGCAAAGGGGTAGGGGTAAAGAGGTGTACATGAAACAAGTTTGGCAATATACTGGTCAGTGCTGAAACTGGGTGATGGGAAATGGGGGTTCATTATACTATTCCCTCTACTTTTGTGTGTTTGAAATTTTTCATAATAAAGATTCATATAAAATGCTCTGATTTGTTTTACACCAGAAGGGAAGAGTCATTCATGAATCAAACATTTACAGCCACAGTAGTCTTAACAATTACTCATTTACAACCTGATTTGTTCCATAGGGGATGTGTGGTGGCTGCAAGCCCTCTGGACTCATCTCAGTCTCTTGACACTTGCCAGTGCCCATCCCAAAAGCCAGGTCTAGAGTCACAGCCTTCCCCGCTGTGGACAGGAGAGTCCAAGCCAGCCTACTGCGGATCTGGCCCTGGCCCACCCCCCGCCCACTGCTCTAGGCTACCCACATTCCTAAGTCTTCCATAACTACCAAGCTCACGCCAACACCCAACAGCGGTCCTCCTGCTGCGCCTTTGCACCTGCCTCCGCAAACTCCTCATCATCCTTCAACACCCACCGGGAGACTCCTCAGGTAGCTGGTTTATATTTAGCTCATGGCATTGCTTGCACAAGGGACAGTCTTCCTATCTGTCCTCCCACAAAACCCAGCCCCTCCTTGAGATCAAGAGCTGCGTCCATGAGCTGTTCTCTCCCAATTCCTCTAGGAGGGCTTGTTAAGAGGATGAAAACCACCTCGGTTAAGGGCCTTCTGTAGGCCCTGGTGGTCCCTCACATAGGAATGACGACTTTTAAACTTCTATTCAGCAGCTAAGCACGGAAATTTACCCTGGGCACCTTCCCAAGCTAATTGAGTTACAAAATGATCCTCGAAGGATTAACTTCATCGCAACAGCTGCTTCTATGGCCCATTCCTCAAAACCTGCTCTGGTCTGCCACCGTCTGAGCTATCCCAACCAAGTCCTAGCCTGAGTCTGAAAAAGCCTGGCTGGGGCCCGGCAGGATGACGCCAAGAGTGAGGGGCTCCAGTCACTTGAAGCCACCTTGATAGAACAGTACCAGGTACTCACGCAGAGGCCTCACAGAAACCAGGGCAGAAAGCGCAAGTCTTGTGCTCTGTTTCTGTGCCCTCAAGTCCCCACAGAGCCCTATCCAGGGCTTTTCCCCTGCAAGCCACAGCTCTGCCCTGGCCCCAGATGGGATTTATTTGCTCAGCACCCACTAGGAATGTAAACAATATTAAATCGCAGACCTGGTGGTCCTGCTGGTCCAAACACTGGCTGAGTGTGGGAAGACGGTGAAGTGAGAAATGCAAGCTCGGCCCTCAAGGAGCTCCAGCTGGAGGCACACCAGCAGCCAGTGGGCTCCTCCTCGCCCAGCCCTGGAGGGCGCCGCCCAGAGGGGAGGGGTCTTCCTTTCCGGGCAGGCTCTGCAAGGGACTTCTGCCTGGGAGGAGTTAACTGCCGTTAGACTGGCTGCACTATTTGCTGCCGATACTGCTTCCACTGTCTTATACGCTAACTCTTATTCAAGAGTCCAATACCCCAAATCACTTCTAGGCACACACAGAAATGCAATTATGCGAGGTGGAAGCTCCTCAACTCCAGCAATGCATCTAAAATTCTACCCTAAGATGTATGCATATCAAACTACCCAGGACTGTTAGGCTTTCAAAGGGGGAAGATCAAAGTGCTGTCATCTTTTAATTTAATCCTTTTGTTGCATCAATGGTCTTAAGAGGGATGAGAGAGATCAAAATAAAAATGGAAACAAACTATATCTTTGTGGCTGTTGTGTTTTAGTCTTTTTTCTCAATTTGGGCCACAAAATAGGTCAGCTCCATTACTGATCAGCCTTCCCACAAATATTTAAAACAAATTGAATTGCACACCCAATACCCATCACAATTACACCAGGCACAATAACTAAATTAGCAATTCAACAAAATAATTGGAAATGCGATTCTCTCTATTCCGCCAGTCTCCCTCGAGGGTTTAGTCGATCTATGGGGGAAAACTCAGCTTTCCTAATTCTGCAGCTAATTAGAGACACACTTGTAAATGAAGTTGTTTGTCTTAAAGTTGAAATTCTCTTCTGGGGGTGGGGGAGAGAGGAGAGATGAGAAAGTCCTTCCACTCCGGAGCCAGTGTATTAAACAGGTGGAAAGAATACATGTCTGGGTTCTCATTAGCAGCCATATCCGCAATTAATAAAAAATTACTATTTTACCATCAATTATCTAGTAATGAACAACTTCAAAAGAGCCAGCCAGGCTGACGTCCTCAGAAAGAAAGAAGCAAACACTTTCAACGGCCCTTGAGACCAGTCGTCTTCGGCCGTGCGGGGATGCTGCCCGCGAGGAGGGGCTGCTGCGTGCGAGGCGCGGCGGGGCGGAGCCCACCCGGCAGCCGGGCGCCCAGCGGCCGAGACCGGGCAGTGCTGGCCGCAGGCAGCGCCCCACGGGCCTCCGTGCTGGGCCTAGAGAACCGCGCTCACCCTCACAGGCCAAGCAGGCCCTCTTCTCCGGTGGATGCCGTCGGCGGCGGGCCAGGACGGGACGGCGGGCTCGGGGGAGGTGGAAATCTACCTTGGCCTCCTTGCCAAGCAATCTTGAGGTTTCAATTAGGCTGACCTTGGCCTCTTTTGTTCCTTCAGGTAGGAAAATCTCAGTTTAATTATGTGACTGAGAACTAGGGCTTACGTTCATCTCCTCTCACCCTCTGCGCAGATCAGGATGTGGCCTTAAAAACGCAAACTCCCCACGGGGCCCCGAAGCCTGAGGCTTGCTCCCCAGCCCCTGGCCCAGCCAGCAGGAGCCTCCCGCACACACCCCGCCAGGACCAAAGGCCGGACCCGATCAGCAAGGCCCCCAGGTGAAACAGTGGCCTCGCGGCCTGGGAAGCCTCCATTCCCGGGATCCTCGGAGCACATCTCAGTGCCTCGGTGGAGGGTGAGGAGGGACAAGCGCTGCTGAAATGCTAAGTCCATTTAAAAGCACCTGCTCCTTCCTGCTTATCTGCTCAAACAATATGAACTAGGAGTTATCACATTTAAAGTGTTCCCGATTAGCCTTCAATTTAGCTTCTGAAACCAAGCGCCATGTGCTACGACTTTATAGGACTCAGGAGTCGAACTGGAAAATGATTTTACAGCATCATGGAGCCACCTCCAACCTAATTCCTTAGGAATACTGGGGCTGAGTGAGCCTCCCAGGGCCCTTCCTTGACCCCTCTGGACACCAAGGCAGGAACCGGGCTCGGGTTTCAGGGCCAAGAGACTGGTGGAGACGGGTCACACTCGCAGCCGCCTCTTAGAGCAGGGCCTTCTGCCCAGCCTCTGCCGTGGGCACCGGCGAGTGAAGACACGGAGGCCCGCAGCCCTGGGGCAGCTGGAGCTCTGCGGCCCCATCTGTTGACCACGTCCAAGTGCAGTGTTTGCTATAATTTTTGAGCCAACCTGTCCAATACAGCAGCCACTAGCCACATATGGCTACCCAAATTTAAATTCACAAAGTTTAATGTTCAGTCCCTCAGTTACACTCACCACCTTGCAAGTGCTCAAAACCCACATGTGATTAGTGACTACCATATTGGGCAGCACCATATGATAGGCTTATATTTCCATCATCCCAGAAAGTTCTGTTGGACAACTCTGGTCTAGACCCTCTGGGCCATCTCCTGGGCTCTCCAGGCCTCCTCTCAGGAGAGAGGAAGGTGGCTGGCCTTGGAGGTGAACCACAGCTGTGGAGCTGCACTTGCTGAGGAAGAGCAGCAGGCTAATTGCTATGTGCTGGCTCTCAGCATCCCTGCGTACTAATGCAGCTGGTGTTCTCAGAGCCGGACTTCGGGGACCCAGGAGGGAGTGCCCACAAGCACCGGGGCAGCTGCCCTCTTGCTAGGCTTAGCTCTCACCCTGGGAAAGTGACGCCACGCCTGAGAGTGGGCTCAGAGCCTGGGCCTTAAGGAGTGCCAGCCGGGGTTACTAGTGACAACTCCAGTGGGTGCAATGGGTGTTGACTAGACCCCAGTTAGAGTAGGCAGAACTCTGCAGGAGAAGGACAGAGACCAACCCGGAGACCGGGCCGCCTGCCAAAACAACCTTTTGCCAAACCTTGAACGGTGCCTGGTACATAGGAGGAGGTTAATAAATATCTGAGTGAGCAGACATTCTGGCACTTGCACTTACTTTTACTGGGAAACAGCTGCTTTAGAACGGGAAGGGCCTTGACACCAGTTTAGCTGACCTCCACACTACTAATGAGGACCCTGAGGCCCAAAGGTTAAACCGCCTGCTCAAGGCCACACACCAAGCTGGTTTTGGGGTCTCTTCCAGGATTCTTTCCACTACTCATGCCTTTCCTTCAAAGCTGTCCTCCACTCAAAACACGAGGTAAGTGCACCCCAGGACTACGGACCTCCCGGTTCTGTTATAACCTGGTAAGATGCCCCCAGATACGGCCTGTACCTAACTGGGGGAAAGGAGCTCACACAGTCCAGCCGCAGCGCGGAAGGGAGGGAGGGCAGGGGCCTGTGGCTGTCAGCGTGACTGCTGGGCGCCTTCTACTCTTCTTCTACCCTATCAGGGATGTGGAGTTGTATTTTTACATCCTTTTAAATTTTCTTTCCTGAAAATTCAATGTCCTTGACCTCAACAAACGAACGAACCTTGAACCGGGGGAAATAAACCAAGCAAACTTCTCAGGGATACAAATGGTGCCAAGGCAACGACCCTGCTGGCTGAGCCCACACGACAAGGCGCCTCCCTCGGCATTTACCACATCCCTCTTCCACGCACGAGGGGCAGGTGTCGAGGGCCTCATCGACAGAGCTGCTGGACAAATTAAACATATACAAGTCAGCAGGCGCTATGGAGCCCCTGGATATAGGAGAGAATTAGCTAATGAACTTACCAAATTACTGGCAATTATTTTTGAAATGTTAAGAAGAAAGAGAAATAAAAGAGAAACTGAGGTAAGAGAGGCTTTAAAGAAGAGAATGGTCTGCTCACTATGGCAAGCTCAATTCCTAGGGCAGCTGCCCCCCACAAACACACACAGGCATCACGTTAAAAAGTGAGAACACCAACTAAGACGCAGACAATAGGCTCACTCGTTTTACACAAGAATCACTGTCTGTATTTGTCTTTATTAAACGGACAACAGCACAGCAGCCAGGGCACAGGCTAACACTATAATGGTGACGCCCTGGCAGGAAACATCCACACCCGGCCCCGCAGCCTCGGGCTCCTTCCTGGCACGCTTTGCCTCTCCTCAGCGCTTTGCTGAGGCCCGTGGCCCCCTCTGTGAGCCTGGCCCAGGAGACGGGCTCTTGGCATTAGCACAATACGTACACAGTGACTGCTGCACCCTGGAGAACAGTACCAAGGCTTAGGACTCATCACATTTGGATGAACTCAGCCTCAAATTCCGTTTTTTTGTGGTGTTTTTTTTTAGGAGGTACCAGAGATTGAACCCCAGACCTCGTACCTGGGAAGCAGGCGCTCAACCACTTGAGATACATCCACTCCCCTTTCTGCTCCTTTTTGATCAAATGGTAAGAGGTAAAGAGGCAATAATCTTGGAGGGGTTTTAGCACGCATGTGAGACCAGGAAAGTCAACCTCTAAAACAGGCTCTTAACAAGGGGTCCAGGAGCCTGAACTGAAATTCAAAAGATTCCTGTGGGGCCGTGTTGGTGCAGATGTGAAATATTTATTAAATAATACACAGCACAGTGTCAATTTAGTAAGGGGTCCGTGATTTTCACCTGACTGGCAGAGGGGTCCGTAGAACAAAAAAGGCTCTCCTCAAGTGGAAATGTTCAGTCTGTTACTGAAATGGTTGGAGCTGGTTTTCCCAGGTGTCTTGTGCCGGGAAAGGAGAACTGAGCGCTGCTCAATAAAGGTCTTGTAGAGTGATCCCAGAGAACAATGGCTGTACACCAAAAACAAAGTATGGAGCAGCAGGGAGGAACTCAAACCGTACAAGGCAAAGAAAGCCTGCCTGGGAGACCCCAGGATGGAGGCCTTGAAGTAGCAAGAGCAATGAAAACTGGAGAGGAGAGCGGAGAGCAAATTACATGCAATCTAGCAGCCAGGAAACAAAAAAAAAAGATATGGGGGCCAAAGAGGGAGACGAGGGTGTCACTTTCTATTTATCCACCATCTTTCTTTCATTGGAGCAACTCAGAGCACATTATATGCGGCAGCTCTTTCATCCTCCCAGAGGAGGATGCTGATTTGAAGGGCTCCCTGGGGAGCAAGAAATAAACCCCAGGATCACACTCCTGGGTCAATCTCCTCTGCTTCTCAACACCCTTTGTCTAGGCAAGTGAAGTAGTGTGAACAAGGGCCCTACAACAGGCCTCAATAATAGGCACCAAAAGCCTTAAAAATATTTAGACTCTTTTACTTGGTTCACTTCACTCCTAAAATTATATGCCAAGAAAAACAGTAATTTCAAAAAACACAATAAACAAGCTGTATGCACATGTATGTGCCCGCAACATTATTCATAATAATAAAAAAATCGGAAACAATCTAAATATCCAGCAATGAGGGATTTGATTAAATATTGGTGATAAACACCTCAAGTGGAATTATTAGTTAGCAATTAAAATGACTTAAACAATATTTGTAAAAACATGGAAATAATCTTTTGCTATGATATTAATAAAATGCAGAATACTCTGTGCCACTGGTTCTCTCAAATGGTGTGGATGAGTGTCGGAAGCGGGGGTAGGTGTGGCTGCATGGACATTTTGTTTTTGATTGTTTTTGAAAGGGTAAGTAAAAAATTTCAAACAGTCCAAAAGCAAACACAGTAAAAACCAAATCCTCCCCCTTAACTGCCCTCCGGCTCCTCTCCAGCTCAGATTCAGCAGGACTGTCCAGGATGGTGGCACCTGCATGTGAAGATAAAAGCACTAAAATGGCCGTAACGAGAAATGATTGTTTGTGGATGGTGGGATTACAGCTGAGTCTGATTTTTATTTGTTCCTTCTACTTTTCTGTAATTAATTTTAAAGTGAAAATAAAAAGAAGCCCGGCCTGATGTCTTCTCCAAGCTAAAGGAAGGGGCCGGCGCATCCTTCCCAGCTCCCATCCCTGATACAAACCTGAGCCAGGGGGACACTGCCATGCTTTTGAGGTGACCTGCTGACTGCCTCGCTGTCCAGGCAAGATCTTCAAGGTCTATGCTTCATGAGTGTTGTATGTGAAGTAGTCAGCTGGGCAAAAATAAAATAAGCAAACTCCACACAAAAGAAAGGAATGCTTCAGTCAACACTGAAAAAGGGCTCAGGATTGAAACTCTTGATAACTGTTCGGAAGTCATTTAAAAATCAGCATTAGCTACCAAAATGTAAAGTATTAGTTTTATTAAAATGCAAATCAATCAACTAATCTGTCTTTCTAGTAACAGTTGAATTGCAGTATCCGTGTCAATTAAAATAGTTTCCAATTTATTCTTGGCTGGAAGGAGGGTGGTCTTCTGAATTTTAAAATGCAAGTCTCCCTTTACTGAAAATTCTGTTGGTTCATCCTTTCTCATCTCTCCTGTTTTTCATTCATTTTAATTAAACATGTTGGACTGCAAATATTTTGAAGTACCTGTTTATATCTTTTTCTTCATCAGATAAAGAGTGACTATGACAAAGGTTCCCTCTCTTTAGGAAACATGGGTTGGCAGCAGGCTCATAGAAAAGTTCAATATTAGCAAGTTACTTGCTGCTCAAAGTGCATTATCTGGAATCCTGAGGCAAGATGGATAGGATTGGATGTTCTATATTTTAAAAAGCCGTAATTTAAAAGTGGGTGAAAGTCAGAGAATGCTCCTATTTCTGCTGATTGATCTTTTGGGAACCTAGAGATGTGCTGAAAGTTAAACATTTCCCTGACAGTCATGCCCAAGAGGAAACTACCAATACAGGAAAAACAAACCACCATATACTAAGGTCCAATTAACCAGAGATGGCGAGCCCTTCACCCTCCTGTTTGCCCCACCCTGGGCTCAGCAGACACACTTCAGTGAAAACTAAACTGTGATGAGGAAGACATCCAGGACTCGCTGTGTTTGGAGCCAGCCTCTGGGCACCGGGTCACCAGGTCAACAAGACACAGGATTCCTGAACACAGAAATCTATGGCTTGGTTTTGACGTTTTACAACAATACCAAAACATGACTTTAACAATATAGTGACTAATTATTAACTACGAACTGCAAAGTTGCCTATATTTAATATGTCTTCCCCAAATCCATGGCTCTAAAAAAGATGTGATGGCCTATGAAACGGCCAACCAGGAATGCTGGCATACCCATATGCACACATTACTTATGCAAGATAATGTTCACTGTGTGTTGACCACAGCAGGCCAATAAATCCCCCTTATGGGGATTTAATTCCCAGCTTTTGACCTTTGGATGAAAAACAAGTGACTCATTTTCTCCTGCTAGATTTACACCAGAATCCATCTCAATAACGTGGTTTAGGAATGAATGGTGAGAATAGAAAAGGATTCTGGAAGAATCTTTATGGGTAAAAAGGAGAAACAAAAAAAAAAGAAGTCAGAGACCTGTATTTAGCGACAAATGGACAAATACCTTCAAGTTACAAATCTCCTGAACATAGGTAATAGGTTTCTTGGGATTCCCTGCTCCTCAGAGCCATGATAAATCATTAAACATGATCCACCCAGAAAGCACCATCTTGCCCCGGAATTATTCCTTCTCTGAAATGATATATTGTATGAGGAGAGAGAAAAAAAAAAGAAAACCCTCCCAACAAATCTGTCATTCTGCCAGAGCTCGAAATCGGACCAACTGTGAACCAGGAGCTGTGCTGGGTCCACCACACTGCTTGTGGAATAAGGTTCGGCAGTGGCAGCCACAAGGCTCTTTATTTGTGATGGCTGAAGGAGCAGGGCAACGGCACTCTCGCCCGCGAAAGCACTGGAGACGGAGAAACCTGCTTCCTGGGATTTATTAGGCACCGGCTCTGCACAAAGCCCTTCCCCAGGGACTCTCCCTTCTCGCTCAACCCCAGCAGGCCAGCGGAGTTTCCCGTGTGGGGCTGGAGGAGCAGCCAACCTGGCCAAGGTGGCCCTGTGGGTTCGGAGGCCCCGCCTCACGCCTGCAGCCAGTCACACCAGCGATGTCAGTTCCTGTGGCCTTCATCAGGAGGGCCGAGTTTGCCAAAAAGAGATCGATACAACTCTGTCCTAGGAGACAAACAAAACAAAGTGGTTAACACAGTGGTTAACTTTTCAAGGTTAAAAAGAAACTCAATAGCTGGCAAATACTCCAATCTGTTTCAACTGAAAACACGGCTATATAATTAAAAATGCATCCCACCACTCTTATTCACAAATACAAAGAAGGTAGAAACCTAGAAGGAGCCAATCAAATACTAAAATATGTAAACAGTCCAGTGTGGCTGGATACCCTGTCTCAAGGGAATGAGTTTTCTATAAGTTTGCCCTTTACAGACAGGCTCTTCAAGTAAGAAAACAAGATTGAATATTTTAATAGGATGTATGAGACTGCCACGCCATGAGGAGGATTCAATCAGACATGGGATGTAGGAGGATATAATTTATTTAGTTTTCATACATTTTCTTGGACTCAGCAGTACTTGAAAAACAATGAAAATGACCCAGCAACAAGATTCCAATTAATATCACATGTGCAGCTCTTCAGCAGTAAAACCAAGGTTCTCCCCTCCCCCAAGCCCCCTTTTCTCTATTCTCAATATAATAAATTATCTGATTGGCTAATTTATTTCTAAAGTTGGATTTTGACATTAAGAAAGAAATCATAATATGCCAGGGTCTTGAGTTCTTGAAAATAAAATGAATCACTGCTCCAGCTGCAGAATGGAACACGTGCACACACATCTGGCCAAAGCCATCTGCCAAGGCCTGGGGAGTCATGAAGGGCACTGGGATGGGGAGGGATGCTTCCTATCGTTGTGGCAGAAGCTCCAGGACACTTTCCCTTGTGCATAGGGTGCAGATTCTCCAGGAACAGAGACAAGGATCCACAAGGTCCCACGGTGGGGGGTAGGGGAGGAGCTCAGGTAATGGGCCAGGAGGAACCACCCCAGATGGAAGTCTTGCCTGCCCTACTTTCCACCTTCAAGATCGAACCACAAAATACCGCCTGGTATCCTTGCTAAGAAAACAGGCTTCTAAAAACACCCTCATTATCTGAGAGTCACCATGTCCTGGTTTGAGTCTTTTGTGGGCCCCAAAGGATTATGTTCTTAAGCTAACCCACTCCTGTGCATGGAAGCCTATTGTAAGTGAGGCTTTTGGTTAGATTCTGTTAGGGGACCTTTTGATTAGATGACTTTTGATTAGACTGCTTCTGTTAAGGGTCTTAATCCTTTCACTGGAGTCTTATATAAATGGAGACACACAGAGAAAGCTGCCATTTTGATCCTGCCATGTGAGAGAGGACTCAAGAATCACCCACAGCTGCAGAAAGACAGAGAAAACCTGGGAGGTTAAGAGAGAGGCTGGAGGCTGGAATCAGCAAAGCAGCCCAAAGCTAAAAAGACAAGGCATGGGAAGAGATGAGCCATATGCCTCATCACCCACAGCTGAGGCTCAGGAAGAAAGTGAGCCTGGAGGAGAAAGCAGAGATGGCCGCCATCTTGCCTTGCCACGTGGCAGAAGTACAGGATCGCTGGAAGCCAACCTTTGGTGAGACAGAATCTATGATGATGCCTTCATTTGGACATTTTCATAGCCTCAGAACTGTAAGCTTTTACCCTAATAAATTCCCTTTATAAAAGCCAACCCATTCCTGGAGTTTTGCTCCCAGCTGCTTAAGCAAACAAACACACCATCAGCAAATCTGACTTTAAAAAAAAAAGGAAAAAACCACCACCACCCTTCAAACAGCTATTTTGGCTCAGAAAAACTTCAACACAAAAACATACTAGTCTTTTTTCGGAAGTCACCCTGCTATACCTGTGGATAAGAATAAAAAGATAATTAGAAATTCAGCAATAGGAAACTATTTAAAAGGTAAATAGTCAAAACTTTTAAAAGGTAAAAATCTTAAAGAAGAAACTGCAGAAGCCAAGAATGGAAACTAGCTTTATCACACTAGGGACACTGTACAAGACAGGCAGGGAAACTGTCCAATGTTATCACGGAATCTACCAGCACTCTCCTCATTCTGAACTACCAACCAGCCCCACATTCAGGCAGGTT